>ONZQ02000009.1:1206976-1296225 GCA_900312665.1 Cephalotrichum gorgonifer | reverse complement strand
TCGCATCGAATTCCACGCTCGTTTACTATCGAAGACCGGGACCCGTCTCTCTCTCTCTCTCTCTAGAATAAAACACCCCAACCCACTCACTAGCTTCGTTCTTTCTTCAGTCTAATTCCCACACCTCTTATTAATACCCTCTCCCTCCAGTTCTCTCCCTCGGACCGTCTCGGCCTTCTCCAAGTACTCAGACCACGAGCCGTCCCTCGCTTACCATAAACCTCCCCCCCCCTTTTCTTCCCCTTCCCACCCGGGAAATAGAAACCTGCAGGCACACCTCGCATTGCATGCAAACGCGCAATTCGCGCCGGCCTTGATGTCAAGGTACCGATACAGCCTCCTGCGAAACCCGAAGACGACCACTGCCCCGATGGCGACGAGCAAGGAGGGAGCGGCCGGGATACCGACCCCGGACGCCGACGGCGCCGTGTCGCTCACCGACGTCGTTAGCGGCCCGTCCGGCAGCGGCGACGACTTCCTGGTCGTTGACGGCAACACGACACTCTCCCTGGCGAGGGAAGATCTGGTCGTGACGAGTGAGCTTTCCCCGGGCCTACCCTGTTCAGGGCACTGGCGCACGCTCAAGATGTCGGTTCTAACACTAAGACCCTCCAGGACCGCTCTCCAAACCGAGTCGAACTTGTGGTGGCGTCTGCGCGACAAGCGTCTTCCCGACAAGTATGGACCACCACGCCTCTCCCTTCCCCTGGAAGCAACAGACAACTAACAACCACGACCTCCCACTCCCTAGAAAACCCCCAATCTGAATCCATCCCCCTCTACAACATCCTCTGGGCCGAACTCACCCCCTCCACCCTAAACATCACCTACGCGAAGCCCCTCTCGGCCACCAAGCTCCGCCCCGCGACCCTCTCCTTCACCCTCCACCCAGACCACGCCCCCGCCGCGGGCCCCTTCACGACGAACCTCCTCTCCCTCGCCTACGGGCCCGCCAAGCCCCTCAAGCGCGCCCTCGTCCTCGTCAACCCCCACGCGGGGCCCGGCCAGGCCGACCGCCTCTGGGATCACGAGGCGCGCCCCATCTTCGAGGCCGCGCGCATGCCCCTCACCATCACGCGCACCACCCACTCCGGCCAGGCGACCGAGATCGCGCGCGCCGTCGACATCGACGCCTACGACACCATCGTCGCCTGCTCGGGCGACGGGCTCCCCCACGAGGTCTTCAACGGCCTCGGCTCCCGCGCTGACGCGCGCCGCGCCCTGGCCTCCGTCGCCGTCTCGCACATCCCCTGCGGCTCCGGCAACGGGATGTCGTGCAACCTGTACGGCTCGCACCGCGCGTCGCTCGCCGCGCTGGCCATCGTCAAGGGCGTCGAGGTGCCCGTCGACCTCGTGAGCGTCACGCAGCCCGGGGGGAAGAGGTACCTCAGCTTCCTGTCGCAGTGCCTGGGCATCGTGGCCGAGAGCGACCTCGCGACCGAGCACCTCCGCTGGATGGGCGAGTCGAGGTTCACCGTCGGGTTCCTGACGAGGATATTCAAGAGGAAGGTGTACCCGGCCGACCTGGCGATCAAGGTCGAGGTTGCGGACAAGGAGGGCGTGAGGGAACACTACCGCCGCGCGAGGGGGGCCGCCCTTGCCGGCGGGGACCTGGATGCCGTGTCGGCGGAGGTGGAGGGGAAGGTCGGCGGCGGCGGCGACGCGAAGGTCGGCGCGCTGGTGGACGTGGAGGTCGAGGGGGCGGGCTCGTCCGGTTCGAGCGTCGCGAACGAGGACGGCCTGCCGCCGTTGAAGTACGGGACCGTCGAGGACAAGATTCCCGAGGGATGGGAGGTGGTTTCAGACGACAAGCTGGGCAACTTTTACGCGGGAAATGTAAGCGTCTCGTCCCCCGTTTTCTCCCTTTCCGTGTTTCTCTCCTTCTTTCCGCCTTCTTCCCTCCCCCTTCCCTCCCCCCTTCAACCCTCCCTTCTTCCAAAAAATCTACCAACCATGAGCACCATGAGCTAACACACCCTTAAAAAGATGGCCTACATGGCCCCCGACGCAAACTTCTTCCCCGCCACCCTCCCCTCCGACGGCCTCATCGACCTCGTGACCATAGACGGCGACATCTCCCCCATGTCCGCCGTCTCCCTCCTCCTCTCCGTCGAGTCGGGCGGCTTCTTCGACAACCCCCTCGTCTCCTACCGCAAGGTCTCCGCCTTCAGGATCACGCCCCGCGACCAGGACAGCGGGTACATCAGCATCGACGGCGAGAGGGTGCCCTTCGAGCCGCTGCAGGCCGAGGTGCACAGGGGTCTGGGGAGGGTCATCTCCAAGAGGAGCTTGTTTGAGGCGCCGGGTCCGAGGGGGTGGGAAGGGAGAGCGTAGGTGTGGATGAGAGGATGCTAGTGTTAAGGTAGAGAGAGACGGATTACCGGAGGAACGTTGGGACTTGGCGAGCTGAGTTTTAGCCCTGCGAGACTTGATCTTGAGAGTTGGTCTTGGTCTTGGTTGTAGGCGTACATGTATTATAGAGCACTGTTATCCATACGTAGAAAAAGAATACCCAGCCATCGGCGAAGACTCTACATAGCTTAACTGTCTCCATTTCTCTCCTACTACCGCCTTCTCGCCCCGCCTCTTCTCTCCCTCGGTCTCTTTCTCTATCTCGCCCAGTTAGAGCCAACGCCGCAAGGTGGGGGACGGGGAGCGGGTGAGTGAAAGCAAACCACAAGAAAAAATCAGCCCTCTATTCATATTAAGTAACGCAGGTACGCAACCCCCCCAACTTACTCCCGCGTTCAAGATTGATATATAAGAAGGGCTAGGAACAAGAAACCCGTTTTATTTCAACCCCTCTCCCAGAGTCCCAAAAACGCTCCCATCTCTCCTCCCCCCACTTCTCCCTTCACCCCTCCATCCCCTTCCCTACTCTCACCCCCGCACCCTCCCCTTGAGCGAGTACTCATTCCCCACCCTAACCGTCCGTCCCGCTGCTCCTAAAAGTAGCGCACAGCGCCGCATAGTGGTGCGTCAGATCCAAGCACCCCTGCGGCATGCTCGTGGCCTGAATCACGCTCCGCACCTTCAGCGCGCCCTCCTCCTCGATCAGCACCCTGATGGCCCTTAGCAGCTCGGGCGAGAACTCAGAGTACCACCTGTACTGCCACGTCACCAGCCGGATCAGGCTGCCGAGCATCTCGCGCGTGGCGCCCATCCCCTCCCGCTCGTAGCCCGCCAGGATCCCCGCGAGCGCCTTGGGCGAGAACCGCTGGCCCAGGCACGCCCGGTACGCCTCGGCCGCCTCGGGCGCGTGCTGGAGCCGCGCCGAGAGAGAGCCCAGTATCTCCCACTCCTCGGCCGACTTCTTGTACTGCATCGACTGCGCGCGGTACTGCGCCATCTGCGTGCGCCAGATGGTGTAGACACGGAGGTCCTCATAGAGCACCATGAAGAGGGAGTCGAGCCAGCGCTCGCAGAGGCGCTTGTTGTTTAGCTTCGAGAGGGGGTTCTCGGCCTCGGACTGGGGTAGGAAGGGGAGTTAGTTAGTATAGAAGCGGGGGTGGGAGACGAGGATTGAGAGACAAGGGGAAAAAAAGGGGGGGTTACCTTTTCGGCGTCGGCCTTGGCCTCGTCGGGATCGATCACGTTAGACGGCTTCTCCGGCGATGCCTTGTTCCCATTCGTGATCGGCTTCTTCTTCTCAGCAGCCTTCTCTGTGCTATCAGACTTCTCGTCATCAGACGTATCCTCCTCGCCATTCTCCTTCCCCTCGGGCTTCTCCCCATCAGCCCCCGCCGCAGACCCGTCCGTTGAGCTCCGCGGCGTCCCCCTCAGCCCGTCCGTGCTGGCGTTCCTCCTCCCCGGCACGGTCTCCTTCTCGTTCCTGTACTCGTCCTCCATGACGAAGACGCTGCTCCGGATCTTCAGCAGCTGGTCCCACCCCAGCTTCGCCGTCATCTCGGTGAGGATGTTGTACGCCTCCCGGAAGGTCCCCTTGTACGTCGCCGCCCGCAGGCCCAGCAGGCTCGGGTCGACCTGCTCCGAGTACCGCGACTCGGGCTCGCTGTCGATCTCGTCGAGTCTCGTGGCCGGCAGCGTGGGGAGGTAGACGTCCTTGGGCTCGGGCATGACGGGCGCGTCCTTGTCCTGGTACGTGAACATCGGGCACGAGTTGAGCACGGCCAGCGCGTGCTCCCAGTCCTCCATCGCCACGTACACCTGCGCGAGACGCGCCCAGGTCCGGAACTCGCTCGGCGCCGCGATGGTGCTCCGGTCCGCGCACTCGCGCGCGAGCTGTAGCCTCTCCTCGCGCTGCTCGGGGGTGGCGGCCGACTTGGCCTTCTTCAGGAGGAACTCGGCCTGGGCGTCGAGCATGGCGTAGTCCATCGGCGTCTCCTTCAGTGCCTCGTGGAGCACGCGGATGCCGCGCACCTCCTCGTTGCCCATGAAGAGCACCTTGGCGAGGAGGGAGGATACCTCGACGTTCTGGGTCCTGAGCTTCTCGAACAGGTTGATCCCGGACGCGTATCGCCCCGTGGTCTCGAAGTACTTCAGTAGGCCCGTCGTCAGGTGGTTGGACACGTTGTTGGGGACCTGCACGATAGAGTCGGAGCCTAATTGCCAGCCTGCAACGGGGGAGGGGAGGGTCGGTCAGTCAGGGTCCCACGTAATATCTTCCACTCACTCCCGCTTGGGCAACATACCCCTGAAGAAGAGCTGCTCGGCAGAACTGAGGAAGCGGTGTTCGGACTCGGTGTTGGTGACGGGGTTGAACCTCCGCACGCCCATGATCTTGCGTATCGTCTCGCCGCTGCCGTCGTCGGCGTACGAGTAGGCGCGCAGGACGCTGCAGAGATAAGTCTCCAGCCACAGCTCGTCGGTGGCCTTCCTCTGCTCCCCGCGCTCGTCGACGCAGTAGGCCTCGACGGATCCGGGGATCGTGACGTGGACGCGCATGTCGAGGCGGGAGAAGGCGTTGTAGCAGCTGCAAATATCAAGGACTAGGTTAGCCTCTCTATCTTGGACGAGCGTTTATCGAACTCGGGACCAGCCCTCCACCGGTACGGGGGGACGAACCAATATAGCCCCTCCACCACCTTCGTCTGGGTCTGCTGGCCGTGCGGCTCGGAGTGGGTGAGGGTGTTGATGTAGGCAGCGAGGCTAGCCGACGACGAGGCGTCGACGCCGGTCACATGGTGATAGACTCCGATCTGACCCCCCTTTCGTTAGCACACGTCCCCTCCTGATACTAGTAGCCTGATGTTCTCGGTCCTCCGGGGGGGGCGCACCTGTTTGTTCGGATTCCTGGTAGCCTGCTTAAGAAGATGGATAAGATCCGGCGGCCCCAGCTCTCTCAGCGAGATGAGGGACTCGGTCCGGGCGTCAATTGACTCGTGGAGCACCTCCTCGGAGAGCCTAGATAGCTTCCAGGTTAGGCACGAGCAAAAGCGAATGGGGAAGATAACGATGTGGGCGGCCGTTGGGGAAAGAGGGGGAAACGCACTCCGGGATAGCAGGCGCAACCATGGTGTCGGCAACCGTACAGAAGAGCCTCTAGGGGGAGATGGTCGAGGGTGAGGGTTGTAACTTTCGCTTTCGGTTGCAAGACGATGTTTCGATAATACGGCTGTGAATTTCCGTCGAGGTAAGGGGGCCGGGCAGCCAGGAGTGTGCCAAGGAGTGGTACGCAAGATACGAAGATATGGAAGGACAGATCGACAGACCAACTAAGGCGCCTTCGTCGGTCGCGTGGGGGAGGAAGGGGAGGGCTGAGATGCGTTACGGGCGCACTCGTTGCGTCGGACAGATGATGTCCAGCGGCGGGCGGGAAATGGCGCGTACTCTGGGATTTTAGACCAGGTTGAGGTACGTAGGCAGACGGGAGGAGGCTAGTGTCTCTGGTTTCCGTGCCAGCTTCGAAGCTCCGCCGGAATGCGACGACCCTGCTAAACTGTTTCTGGCGGCGGAAGTACTTGGTCAATCAGACGGGACCTTGCTAGTGCTTGACGTCCCACTCGTTCGGTTTCGAGCCCCTTAGTCATGATGGGTGGACACCAGGAGATGCAATCTTGGAATGGGTTGGGTGGACAGTGGTTATTTGCACTGTAAACACTGTATGCCGTACAACGGTCTCACACCTATTATTACGAGGAGTTGCAGGATGAGAAGAGTGGAGTCGAGTGCAGTCGGGATAGTTATTTTCGAGACACCAAAGCCTGCACTTGTGCGATTAGCTCGCGTCTGTGTGACATAGATCCAACTAGTCGACGGATTCCAGGCACACTTCCCTTGGCGGCTACTGCCAGGTCCCTAGTGCTGTAATCAGGGCGTACGTATTAAGCCTGACAACACACTGGGCTAATATCACGAGGCAGACGAGATCACATCCCCGATGAAGTCCCACGACCACGGCCCTGATTCACGATGCCCACTCACCAGACGAAAAAATAAGAACCGAGGCACTATGGCGGAGTGGTTAACGCGCGGGCCTGCTAAGCCCGTTCCTTCGGGAGCGTGAGTTCGAATCTCACTGGTGTCGACGCATGTTTTTTTGGTCTTCTGCTCGAGGCCAATTTTTTTGGTAGGAAAGAGACCCATGTAGGTGGTGGCTGTTGTGTTGGCAGCCAGCACGCACAACTTCTTCTTATAATGCCATCTCATGATGCTATGTCTATGTATCTTCACTTTCATAAACTCAAAAAAAAATACTCGTACATGAAAACTCCCCCAACTCCCATCGCCAATTCCCCTCCACCTTCCACCGCCCTAAAACAGCCACCCCCTACACTTCTTACTCCCACAGTAACACCTCGTCATCCCCCTCCGGTCCCCCTTGTCCCCGTCCTCGTCCTCCACGCCGTTCGTGTAGTCAAAGGTCAGCTCCGTGCCCCTCGGCACGTCCTTGATGGCGAACAGCGCCAGGTCGTGCAGGTGCTTGTCGGCGTGGTCGCCGACGCGGGCGTAGATGCGCATGTTGGGGTCGCACGAGTGGTTGATGAAGCGCGTGGGGCCGGACATGAACTCACCGTCGACGACGTACGGGCGGGCCGAGAGGCGCGGGTCGAGGGAGCGCGGGTCGTGGAACTTGTCCAGGTCGAAGAGGTAGACGTCCTTCTTCTGGGCCACGTCGGAGACCTTGCGGCGGCGGTCGGCCTCCGCGGCCGTTATGATCTCGCCGATGTAGCGGTCGACGAACTGGCCGCGGACGATGTCGGCGGTGGACTTAACACCTGCACCCGGCATGTTAGCAGGTATCCCCCTTTCACACGGGTCTGTCGTAGAGCAAGAGATCTCATAAACAAAAAAAAAAAAAAACTCACCCACCCCATCCCCGGTCCTTCGTCCGGAATATCTGCAGCGGCACCCTCCTCCCCCTCTCCACGACCCGGTTCGGACACGCCGCGCTACACGCGCACCCCTCGTGGCACTCGTAGATGACGGCGTCGCACTCGTCCTCCAGCCACCGGCCCCTCAACATGCCGACCCTCGCGCCCGTGGCCTGGTAGGCGCTCGCCTGCAGCTTCCTCTTCCTCCCCTCGTCGCTCTCGTCGGACTCGTCGAGGACCACGTCACCGAGGCACTGGCAGCCGTTGTAGCGGCACGACTCGTCCTTGCGGCACTCGCAGCCGCTCCGGAAACTAGCCTCGGCGGGGGTGACGCCCGCGCCGAGGACGACCTCGTGGATGAACCTGAAGTCGGCGGGGAGGACGTCGTCGTTGACCTCGTTGATGACGGTTATGGGGTAGGTGTCGTAGTTGGGGAAGGAGCGGATCTGACACCAGTGGCAGTCTTCCTTTTCTTCCTCGAGGCCCTGTTGGGAGTTAGAAGAAGTAGTTTACGAGGTGTATTTAGGTCTAGGAAGGGATCGGGAGGAGCTCCTTACTGGGCCTCCGTGGGAAAAGAAGTGCTGCCTTCTCTTGGGATCTTCCATGGTAGTGTGGTAGTTGTGTTCCACTGGAGGAAGAGTGGTGAGGTGGTGGTTATTAGAATAGGGTGTGAGTGAGTATTCTGTCGGCCAGCGAGTTTTTATGCGAATAAAATTATATAAAGGGAGATAGAAGTAAGATCGGGATGAAAGAATATCACCATGAGATATCAGCGCCGATGCATGAGTAAGTTGCAAACGAGGAAGGTGGGATGGACGGACTGACTGCCTCTATCTCGCGTTGACGCGTTAAGTAGGTCGCCTCTCTAGGCGCAATGGCGCTAACCGTTGATACAATCCCCCACCACTGAAGGTCTGGGCGGCATGTATCAGGGGCGCCTCCCCATTTTCACCGTGACTACTAGTAAAGTAAGGTGATCGCATATTAATAACCTCATTCCACGTTCCAACGTCATTCCCTCTCAACCTTGCCCTCCCTTCTCCCTCATAATCATATTTTACCCCGTACCTTCCATCATCACTACCCCTGCTCTGTGATTTGTGTTTTCATTCTATGTAGCATTTGTCCCTTGGCTAGCAGAACCCAAGACCGGGTTCTTGGGGTGTTCGCCTTACAAACAGTAGTAATTATAGAGCCACTTACCGTTTACATCCATCTGCAAGCATCTACATTTACATCGACAGGTCCCCAAACACCCACACTTTCCTTCCTCTCTCAGCCATTTACCCATGAGACTCATTCTCTAGGACGAAGTGGAATAACACCAGATATACTATTATTTTGCCTTCTGGATGGATTTGGCCTAGACCCACCAAGGCTTTGCCGACTGAGTCACTACCAGGCGACTCAGCCCACCAGCCTCACCCTCCTCCGATACAACTTATAATCTCTACCCTCCCCTCCTTCCCCGTTGGCATCTCGAAGACCCAGAAGTAACATCCATCTCCCAACACCCCTTCTCCACGAACATCATGGGCGGGTCTTCCTTCGCCTCGGGCCCCAAACCCCTCTACACTCCTCGCATGCCCCTTGAGGTCTACACCTACACAAAGTCCCGCCTCCACCTCGCCCTCCGCGCCCTCTACCTCTGCGTTGCCTCCCCCATTGACGGGCCCGCAAAGTCCGACTTCGGTGACATTGACATCATCGTCACCTGGAGCCGCCGTCAAATGCTAGGCATCCCGCCCTCCAGCCCCGCCGATGCCAACGCCAACGACAGTTCAAAAACCCCCGACGAGCTCACCGGGATATACCACGCTCTCGGCGCTGAGCGCATGACCCGCGACAAGGGCTCCCTCTCAGCACACTACGCCATCCCCTGGCCCCCTCACCTCTCCCACCTCGGCTCCCCGGGAGAGGACGCGCGCGAGCGATACATCCAAGTCGACGTCACCATCAAGCCGTCTCTCCCCTCCCTCCAATGGGCGCTCTTCAAGCATGCCCACGGCGACCTGTGGAACATCCTCGGCACCATGATCCGCCCGCTGGGCCTCACCGTCGACGAGACGGCCCTCTGGATCCGCGTCCCGGAGATCGAGGCTATAAACCGGGCCAGGGCGAAGGTGAAGGTGACTGACGATCCTCTCCGCGTTCTCTCCATCCTCGGACTCGAGGTAGGTAGTTTCTGGGAGGAGCCCTTCGCTTCATTGGATGATTTGTTCGAATACGCCGCCACATCATCCATGTTCTGGGTCCACCCCGCGCGAGAGGAGCTCGCTGAGTCCACCACCTCCACCGACTCGGTTGAGCCCAGTATCTCCACGGCCGAGGCTACGGCAGAGGCGCAGGTGGTAAGGGACAAGAAGGCGCTCAAGTCCAACGACCGCCGTCGGATGAACACGCGGCCGTGCTTCCGCGCCTGGCACGACGAGTTCCTCCCCCGGTGCCGCGCCGAGAACCGCTTCTCCGAGGCGAGACACACGCGGTCCTCGGTGGCCGCACTGATCTTCTCGCTCTTCCCCATCGAGGAAGAGTTCGAGGCGAGGAGGCTGGACTTTGAGATTGAGCAGCAGCGGAACGACATCTGGAAAAACAAGATCAAGGGGTTCGTTTCCGGCCTGGACCGCCCGGGCGGCCTTGAAAGGGAGAGTCCAAGGGGGCTGATTTACCGGGGGTGTCTCTCCAAGGCGCTGAAGAGGATTATCCTTGAGGGGGACGAGCGGTATGGAGTTTTGCCGCGGAGTAGGATGACCGGGGACGATGGGCGGTATATCACGCAGAATGTCGAGGAGTTTATCCGAGAGGAGTATGTGGCTGTGGGAGATGTGGCTATGAGGATGAATGACGAGCAGTATGTAGAAAAGCTGAAGAGGGAGTTGGAAAAGAAGGGGGAAGGGCCGAATGGTGAGAGTATTCGTTTGGAAAGCGAGACTATTGGATAGGGGGTGTTTAGGAAATGTTTCTTTGGAGTTTGGTTTGCAAATGTCTCGCTCTTCAGTTGTAGCCTTCAATGAGGAGCTAGGATGTATGAGGCATGGGAGAGATAGTCTGATTAGATTATACCCAGTACAATGAGGCAATGAACTTTTCATCTGTCTGAATACTGTTCCAGGCGTGCCTCAAGTGACATGATAACAAGGTAACAGATGTCGCAAACCTCAATCACAGGCCCTAGATGTATTTCCATTGTTCCCTATTCAACTAATCCTTTATCACTGCTGCACTTACCTAGCAAACTGATGGCGGAATCCAAGGCAGCTTTTACATTGGGTGTACCTTCTCCGTGATGATGACTTTCCCTTTCCCTCTTAACAAGGCAGGTCCAACCAACCCCTTTTAACACCATATCAATTTGGTCGGCAACAACACCATCATCGTGAACACCATCAATAATTTTGCAACTCTACAGTATTCAACGACTAATCCAGCACCTTTCAGTTTTTTAGCCAAAACAATTCTTCCCTTCCTCTTTCCCCTCCTTCCAACTTTCTCCTCGACATCATTTCCAACCCTCTCCTCTGCTTTCATAGGGAAGATTGTTGACAGTCTATGAAGTCATAAATAACCAGTCCCCATTTGATATTATCATTTCTTTTCATCCTTTTCAGTCCATTCTGGGCCCCTGTTCTCTTTTTCGGGTCACTTCTCCCCTATTGGTGTACCCGCAAGAGGAGGATACAACACGTCGTCCAGCTCGCTTCGAATACTACCCACGTCGAGAGCCAACATACCGAGTGTACCATGGGGTCTTCAACCGCACAAGTCCCCGAGGATCCCTCGACGCCTAAGCGGATGCCTAAGCGGAAACCGCTACCCACCTCTCCTCCGCCGCGCCCTCGCCCTCGTCACGCCATCCCCGTTCCACCCGACTCCCCACTGATACCATTCATGCCCGCCTCACCGCCCATGCCCGCCTCGCCCTACTCACCCCTACTCACCCTCTCTCAAGCCTCACCCCCCATGGGCACCGGCTCCCCGTCCTACTCGCCGCCTCCCCTCCCAACCCTCGAAGACCTCCTCCAGGTTGAGGGGTTCGGGTTCGAGGACATCGAGACCATCCGCCACAAAGGGGAGATAATCGACACCGTCTCCGACTCCTTGAAGACCTAGAGGATCGTCAAGTCCGACGGCGTCGACGGCAACTCGGGATTCCAGCTCGCTGAGATCCCCGAGTTGAGAAGGGAGGCCCAGAGCAGCAGCCCGGAGCCGGCGCCTCCAGCGGTGAGAACGGACGACATTGTCGACCGGCCGGGGGACTTCGGGTACATGAACTGGGTGACAAAGGTCCTCCGGCCAAGGCTGCGGGGGAGTCCGCTGATAGACGCGGAGCCCGGGTGGAGGGAGGAGAATGCGTATGCGGGGAGCGGGTTTTGGTGGATGTCGAGGGAGTGGGATAAGTTGTATCGCAAGGATGATGACCTCGGGCGGCTTGTTAAAGAGCAGATTATGGTGAGTACCTGTACCCATTTTTCTACTTCCTCTGTGCTTGCTTTCCGGGGCGAGCTTCTCGCACGCTTCGGAAATCGGAACTGATGGATTCCTAGGCCGTCAACAAGTACCCGGGGAGACGCAGGTGGACGGCGGATACCAAGTCGATGGCCGTGGGCGGTCTTGTGTTTATGCTGAAGGACTTTAGTAGTGGAACTGAGCAGGAGTATGGTATGTGCCCCTTTCCCTAAATACCTCTATCCCTCTCCTCTCCCCTCCTTATCTTGCCACCCCCACACGCACAAGTTTCGATCCCAACTAATACACAGCAGGCATCCTCGCACGCCCCCCTTGCGCCACCCGTTGCCGCTACCCCAACAGGTGCCAGTCTTGCACCTCCTGCGCCTCCTGCTCGGCCTGCAAAACTACATCCGCCTGCGGCGTCTGCTCGTGCTGCCAGTTTACCTGCTGCTGCCGCAACCCCCCCGCCGACCCCTGGGGACCCCTCGCCTGCGTCGACTGCGGCGCCTGCGGGCTCTGCGTCTGCTGCCTCGGCACTTGCTGCTGCTGCAAGAGGCTCGACCCTACCACACCCCCTCTACCGGACTCGGTAGGGTGCGACGACTGCAGGGACGACCGGGCCCGCGCGAGGGCGACGCGCGCCTGGAAGGTGGGGAAGTATGTGGGGTCGCCCAGGATGATGGCGAAGAGGGGCGTGATGGTTCACGGGCTGCCGAGGATGATGACCGAGGAGGAGATCGCTGCCGCAAAGGCGGAGGCCGTCGAGAGGGGCGCCGCGAGGAGGGAGGCGGAGATGATGGATGTTGCGCGGGGGAAGGTGCCGGTTGCTAACATGGAGATTAGCCCGCCGCCGGGGCTGAAGGCACGGAGCATCCTTGCCGCGAAGATGCAGGTACTGGAGAGGGAGCTGGGGATGGAGCGGGAGCTTCTGAGGATCCTGGAGAGTGCCAGTTCGGGTAAAGATTCCGGCTCGGGGAGTTCCTCTGTGAACGTCCGTGCTGGGGACCAGCGCGTGGCGCCCCGCGTGAGGATGGAGCGGGACTCGGGATCGTCGGGTGGGCGTGCTTTTTCGGGGCTGAGCGGTCGTACCGCGGAGAAGGGGCGGAGACGAGGGTCCGGGCTCGGGGTCATTGTGGAGGAGGGTGAGGATGGTGAGTTTCATCGAATCTATTGAGGGGACCGGGGCCGACGATATGGATCTCTACGGGGGGCATAGGTTCCGCGGGTGTACCCCCCTTGGAACCCTCGTATAAGTCCTATCCGAAGGCTCGGGTCTCCCATGGACAAAGGGGTGTTTTATTTTTCTCATTTCATTTCTTCCATTCTTTTCACTATTCTTCTCCCTTCCTTGCGCGGGAGGTTCACACACTATGAACATTCTAGCTAAACGAAGATTCCGGTTTCATGATGGCCAGCCCGAGGGGTAAGTAAGACGGCAGGCAAAGACACCGGACGAACGGGTTGAACGCGAAGAGAGCGAGGAGTGTTCTGCCATTTCTTTTTTATCCTTTTTTTTCGGAGAACCTCACGAAGATGGGATTTACGATCAGTGGCACCCCCCTTTAATAATCCATCAGACCGCCCCCTGTGGAGGGAGGAGGATGTACCAAAGACGATGGCCGGGAGGGATTCGGCTGGATGGCGGGAGAGAGACGTTGACGGTATTTCGAGCAAAAATGTCCACACTCTTTCTGTTCCCAACTTGTGTTTCTAGTCTCATGGTTTTTTTCCTTGTTTATTTTCTGCATGCTTATTATTCACTATCCATTACTCGTCATGTATAATCCTCCTCTCTCTTCTCTTCCATTGTGTTTCACCCACTCCACTTGTGTTCTTTCTTAACTCTTATCCCCCCCCTTTCCTCTTTTTCTGTTTCACCTTTCGTCCTTTTTTTTTGTATTGTTTCTTGAAAGCGAGGGTGGTTCGTTCCGGCAGTGAGGTAATACTTACAGGGCGAGGGGGATGTCAGAAGCTCGCGGAAGAAGCGTTTAGTTTGGTATTTTGTTCACGCGCTCGTTTCCGGCCTGTCAGGAGATTGGGAGGACTAGGGGATCAGGGGTCTGGAGACGAATAACCAGGTATCAGATAGCTCGTTCTTGTACAAGAGGGTTTAGGAAGCTGGTTACTTTAGACAGGGCTTTAATGCTACACTTGCGTTCTACAATATCAGTCCTAACCGTGGTCCCGGTTCGAAGTATCGTGAGTAAGCCTGTTGTGTCCGTCCCTGGCTTCTCGTATGTTATATGTGCCTGTGTTTGTGCTGGTGCTCGTGAAGCTGGCTGTGTCGCGGGACGGAGGAGGCGGACATCCTGAGTTTGGGGTTTGGGGTCTGGTATGGAGGGGCGGGTGTTGTGATCCCGAGCCGACTAAAGGAACATCAACCATGAAGCTCTTTGATAGGGATGTAGACGGACCAGCTCCTTCGTTGGTGATAGTCGTGCCCGGGATGCGTTTTCTGGCTCGCCTATCTAAGATATTCTGTTCTATTGACTAAGTTCCCTTCCTCGCGTCTGATCAGGGTGTCTAGTCCGGAGATGAGGCAGGTGATACGCAATAAACTTGGGGCCTTTTTTCACAGAAATTTTAGCATAGCCTAAGAAGACTGCTGCCGAGATCTAACTGGCGAGATGGTTCCGGGTGCCTGGCTATTGGGTGACATTGACATCCTGGTCCTGGAATCTCAAGCGGACGGTTAGGGCACAACCTTCACAGCAATTTTAACATGGCCTGAGAAGATGGCCATCGCAGTAGTCGTCTCCTTAAAGGCGCTAAGATTGCTATGAAACCCGTCGTTTATGCGGCTCTGCTCAAATGCGATCCAGCCAGCTCTAGTTACCCAGCTGGGACGGGGGGGAATACCTCCAATTCCACGCTTCCTCTCGTCCCGAGATGCTAAAAAGCCGTGAATGGTCATTCATGTCACCCCACCCGACAGGCAGGAGTCTTCATGTCCAAGAAAAAGACCACCCGGGGGCAACAAATGATTTGAATTTAGAGATACATATCCCCCCTCGCTATCCCGCTTTCTAAGACGCTCCCTGGTCCGATGGTCAAACTATACAGACTAACCTCCACCTTCCCCCTTCCCCATTCCCGCCCTCTACTCAACGTGCATCTTCCACAGCCCATCGCCCAGGTAATGTCCATCCTCCATCGCGGGCCCCTTCTTCTTAACCTTTAGCTCTCCCGTGCCCACGCTCAGCACGCCGACGGCACATGCCTCCTCCTTCCCTTCGGCCATGATGACGACGGGGTCCCCCTCCTCCAGCTCCCTCCCCCACCTCCCGTCGACTAGGGCGTCCTCGCCCCTCTCCTCCGGCAGCCTCCCGCCCGCGGACGTCAGGCCGGGAGCCATGAGGGTGGCGCCGGAGAGCACGAAGCGGACGGCGCCCCTGTCGATGCGGACGCTGGGGAAGGCGTGGGGGAAGCGGTGGACGAGGCGGAGGTGGGGGAGGAGGGGGCCGTTGTCGTGCTGGAAGAAGAGGGGCTGGGAGTCGAGGATGTAGAGGGCCACGCGGTCCGGGAGCTTGGCCATGGAGAGGTCGGCCTTCTTGGGGAGGACGACGTCGATGTGCGGGGCCAGGAGGGGGTAGGTCGTCGTTAGGGACTGGCGGAGGGCGCGCTGGACGGAGGACTTGACTTTCGCCTTTGGTCCGGGGGAGATGCTGTTGGGGGGAAGGGGAGGGGTTGGTTAGCGCTTTGGTGGAGGTCTGTGGTTGGAGGACAGTTGGTTGAGAAGGGGCAGGGACGGGGGTGCTCACTCTTTCTTGAACATGATTGCGGTGTATCTGGGAGTTTCCGTGTGGGTTATGGGTGCGTACGGGATATTACGAGTCGATTTAGATCTCTGTTTGAAGGTGGGGAGGTCGTGGGGTGTATGGGTTGTCGTGGTCTCGTGTCGAGCGTGTGGTGGGGAGCAGAGGTTGTCGCGAGACTGACTGCCCCGCACCAAAAACAGCTTGCTGGTGATGGCGGGGTAAACCCAGCTCAGGACGTACTGCCTCGCATTACATCACCGCCTACCTTCATGTCCCCCTCCACTGGATAGATGCATAAATATTTATCGCAGTATCAACTCTCGCTCTCTCGGACTCGGACACGAGCACAACACATGAAATCTCTCAAGGCTTCTTAAAGCCAGTGGGACTTATCAGCTTGCTGTACCCAAGACGCTCGTCACTCTTCACAAGAGAAAAATGGGAATTCATCAAACTCCACTCCAAGCATACCCGCAACTTTTAGCTTTGGGGGGTGGTTGCTACCTCGTAGCCTAGAACACACCCTATGTGAACAAAATAAAAGAGCGACCGACTTTTTATTAACACAACAGAAAATACATACACATATACATATACGGTGAATTTTTCAGTGGTTTTCTTGGGGAAAGTCCACACGGGGGCTCTAACGCCCGCTGCCGCCCTTGTCGCCACCCATGAACTTCTGCCCCTGAGAAGAACGACGTTAGCAAAAACAATCCCGAAAGGATGAGAGGAAGCATACCTCCTCGCGCAAGCCCTGGATCTTATCCTCGACAGCCGACTTGGCCTTCTCCATGGGGTTGGACTTTGACTCTCCCTGCGTTTTTTGCTACAATGAGGTGTTAGCCGGCTCGCAAGCAGACAGAAGGGGGACGACGTGGGGTTTTATATAGGTACCTTGGCGGATTCCATTCCGCTCTTGCCTTGCTGCTGAGCGCCCTCAGTCTGACGCGCGGGCTTTGGAACGTGAGTTAGTGGTTGAAAGGGGGAGAGCTTCTGGTAATGAAACGTACCTCGTCGCCCAGGTCCCGAACTCCCTCCCTAAACTTATCCATGGCGGCGATGAATCGGTGTTTGTTTTCTAATTGTTTGGTGAAAGACCTTTCTTCAGGACAGGAGACTGTAGAGTAGTCACTTGAGGAGCATTATAGAGTCTTCAGCTCTACGGCCTCCCGGGAGGTTTGCGCATCTTCTTATACCCAACCTGTACCTTCTCCCGACAAACGTAAGCGGCTCCCAGTTCTCCACAAAAAGGCTCACGGGGACATCATGCGACGGGCACGAGCGTGAGTGCGACGGCCGGGGCGTTCACTGTTCCGGCTGAGACTTTAGATGGGCGGAAACTCAATCGAGGCTGTAGGCAAGGTGGATGTAGTTGGCATGTTGCTATGGAGGTCGATAACATAATCTCTCGCAGTTCTTGACCGTGCGTGTAAGTCAAACTCACGGAGGCGTAAAGCAGCCGGGGGGTTCAGGCATAAACGATTGCAGAAGCAAGACATGTGGTACACATTAAAGCATCCATGGTGCAGCAGAACGCGGTGCTGTCAGCTACATACAACCCCCGAGAGCCGATTCGAATTTTCCCATCAGATCCAACCCCACCCCTAAACCGTTGACGCACAATTCCAGACTCACCCGCGATAGACCCGCTGCACCGTATCGTCCTCGCCAATGACCACCGTGATCCCGTCTGGCATGTAGCCCAGCTCCTTCTCCCTGCCCTGCCGGACGACCCTCGTGCCCTTTGGCAGCTGCTCTTTCGAGATCATCTGCTCGTCGGGTTCTTTGGTGTTAGTCCTGGCGGTTTTCTCGGATATCTCTCAATGTTTGGGAAGGCATGGAGGGGAGGGGAGGGAAATTAACGTACCGTATCGCTAGAGGTGTCATCCGTCAGCTTCTTCCCCGTAATGAACCCCTCCCAGTCCCGGAGCTGGCGCTCGGCGGAGGCCATGTGGCCCGGGTCCTCGACGGGTAGTTCCTCCATTGCTATGTAAATCGGACGTATCAGGCCCCAAAAAAAAGGCAAATGGGTTTTCTGTTATGCTCTGCTTGTTTCGTTTCTAGAGTAGTTAGCTGGTTGGTCAAGTCGGGGCTGGCAGTTTGGGCTGGGATTTTGAGGAGGCTACCGACATTGGCGTGGGGGTATATTCCAAGGGTCGAGAGAGTCGACACCCATGCGGTAGTAAGAGGGTCGTGACGGGATATAAGGTATTTATATCTTCCGATCTTTCAGAGCTTCCGAGTATCACACAAAACCAGGACTACTCCCCACCCCCCACCCCCCCCCCCCCTCCTTGAAAGGTAGGACTGATATCCGTGGTATGGATATCCATCGTAGAACGGACCGAAGTACTCACTACCCGGACAAACCCCGACGCCAATATTTCCAAACGGTACCATGTACGAAACTGCCGGCGTTCCCACATTTCGTCTAACTCACCCTAACCTACCCACCGACGTAATCCGAGGTCGGGTTACCGCGAACAGCCAGAGGATCGGGAAACAAACAGCTGACTTGTATTTTTTTTCATCAATAGGGGGTTTTAACGGATGTTTATGAGAGAACCCTTTAATAGACATGGGTGCATAATACCGCCCATGAAGTGCTCGGCCCCACCGAGACCCTTCCGGTGGTTCCGTGCCCGTGCCTATGCCCGTTCCCCCGAAGGTGGGGCCCGCCCGGATCGCACCATCGTCCCGCGCCAAGCCCCGTCCAGCTCCAGGACAATAGCACAGGTCAAGCAAACCGGCACTCCCGCCCCTTACTTTCCCAAGTCCCCCGAGTTCTCCTAAACAACTCCCTAAGGCGAAACGAAAATTTCCTGATCTCTCCAACTTCTACTGGAGAACAAAAGAAAGATAAAACGGGAAATACTCTTAACAGGCCCCTAGACACAAGAAATAAAATCCAGCTGAATTTCTCGCAACAACACATATGCTAACCACCCTACACCCGAACGCTACCGCGCTTCCTCAGGACTGCCTCACCCCGTGAAAACATGCGTGACCTTCCCGTCGTCCCCGACAATAACCGTCAGCCGGCTCGGCGCGTGCTCCGCGTTCGCCCAGCCCCCCGGTGCGTGGATTATCCTCGTCCCGGGCGGGAGGTCGTCCTTCGCGAACGTCTATTTTCCTCCGATTTTCTTTCGGTTAGCATTTGTGGCGGGCAGGCGGGCGGAGCAAAACAGGTGGGGTCCCATACCGTCTCAGTCGTCTCCCCATCGCAGAGCTCCTTCCCGACAAGGCTCCTCACCGCCGGCCCAATGTCCGTCTCGCTATCGTGTTTCATCAGCGCCTCGGGCTGCTCGTCCCCCCGCGAGCGGCCGGCGTCCATCTCGTCGTTCATAGCTTCGTTTATCTCCCTTTCACCTCCCTCGACGGGGTTTTTTCTTGGAGAGAGGGACGGAGAAACGGAGAAGAAAAGTAGGAGTGGAACTACTTTGAGGATATCGTTCCTCTACGGGGCTCTAGTTCAGAAAAACAAAAGTATATGGTGGACTTTCGTGATGTTTCTTTGGGAAGGGAAAAGCTAGTTTTCACGCGAAGAATTAGATTTGGGAGTCGAAGTCCCTTTGAGAGTGGGAGAAGAGGTTGGTGTATACCTACCCATACGGCCTCACCTGCTTCGGTGGATGACGTCTGCTCAGAGACAATGGAACGTCAAGGAGGCGTTCCCCGGACCCACAACCGCTCTAGCAAAGAATGGTGCTGTGTTCCCATAGCGTGAGACAGCCCCCCCTTCAGAGAGCACCTATCAAGAAGTTGACTTCCGGGCTAAAAAGTAAGGCATCCACTATTTGCTGCTAGGCTGCATCGATCATGCTGCCCCGTTCCTCATAGGTCTCACATCAACTCTTCGGCCGTACCTGACTGACGTTGATGACGTACATCACACATCACCCCCCTCCGTCAAACCACGACGGCCCAGAAGCCGGCAGGTCACACAAGCGGTAAACATCTCAACGGGTGTAAACGTCGCATAATCCCCTACCTTCGGAAACAAAATACAAGCCCCGGGACACGGTCGCTCTGGAAGATAAAAAGGGCATTTGACTATCCCGAGTTCCAATCAAGTTATTACCGAACTACTCGACTGACAATGGCAACAGTCCAAACTAACGCTATCTCTCAACCGAGACCATACATCCCCCCTAGCCGTGATGGACATGCGACACGGTCCCCTCGTCGTCAACATGCACGTTCAGCCTATCAGGCTTGAAGTCCTTCGTGACCATCATCCCGGGCTTGATGACGCGGCACTCCTGCGGCAGCTCCGTCTTGCAGAAGTTCTGCTTTCGTCGTCAGTTGTCTGTCTTTCTGTTTCGTGTAGGCGGGGTTCAAGTAGAGGAAGAGGAGAGAGAGGGGGAGGGGGGATACACACAGTCTCACTAGACCCCTCGTCAGACAACTTCTTCCCAACCAACTTCCTCATCCACTCCTCCGTCTTATCCGCCGAGTTGGTCGTCACGTCCGGAACAACGAGAGGCATCTTGTGTCGTTCTACCTTTTTCTTCTCTCTCACACACGCACACACACACTCTCTCTTCTTCCGTCCTTTTTGCTCAGGAGTTGGAAATATCCGCTGGTATGGTAAATCGAGCTCTTGTGCTGAAAGGTCACTCGATAGAAAGCCCCGCGGTTCCTAAGTTCCACATGTTAGCTTTTCCATCCTTCCCATCTCCCCTTATTCCAACTCAGTAGCGAACCCCTCCCCATACCTCACACCCGAAACAAATCGCCCCTCTCCCTCCTCAGCCTCTATACACCCAAAACTTACCTCGGAATTAAAGCGGAGGGAAACGATCAATTGCCTTCTCCTCGTTAAAATTCGGCTTCTCGGGTTCGCTTCAAGAATCAGAGGGTAGAATGTAGTGGAATACAATGACAATGAAATGGAGATGGGGGGATCCCAGGCAGGAGGATTTGTTTCTTATAGTCAGGGACACGGCGAGACAGACGCGGAAACGATGACGTCGCCTTCTTTAGGTACAGCAGGCAGGTGGGGCGGAAGTGGGTGGGGGGAGGGGTAAGACCTCACGTGGTCCTTCAAAGAGCTAGACTTTCCATGTCGTTCTTTCCCGCTTATACATGTACCTTTGCTTCAACTTCACAGCCGCTCACAAGATGTTAACCACGATCAAGGAACTTTGTGTAAAAACAAGCATCCTCAATTATTACGGGTAAATTTCGTCCTCCTTCCTGCCTTGTTCCCATCGTACAAGCCCAAAAGGAAAGGCTCTATATCATCCCTACCCACTCCTCCATCTCTCTCGCCCTACTGTCTCACCCCGTCGTCTCTCTCCTTCCAATTTGAAACTTGAAAAAACAAAGGCAAGGAGGACACCTAAAAACAAACGAGGCGTGGAAGGCAGAAGAAACCGAAGAAAAAGAATCTCAAGAGAAAAAGAAAAGAAAAGAAGAAAAAAGGGTCAGTCCATGAAGAAAAACGTTGGAGAGAGACTCAGATATGCTATACGGACGGGTATAGAAGAAAAGAAGAAGAAAACGTGAGAGAGCCCCGAAAAGACGAGGCAGGAAATCTAAGAAAAGAAACAGGAGAAAGAAGAAAAGAAAAAGGACGATATAAATGGAAGAAACCCCAAAAGAGGAAATAAGATGAAAAAAAAGTGTAAGCAGTCTAGCAACTTTTGGGGTACCTCCCTCAAAACTCCATCCACCAAGACAGCGAGAGGTCTCTCTTGGAGGTCCTGCCCTTGTGTCGCCCGACTCCTAAGCTCCATCCGAAGGCAAATCAAATCGTAGGGAAAATATAATAGAGTGCGTGAGGAGAAGAGGCAAGCCGCATATGAAACATAAAGCATGAGGGGTAAAAGCCCAAGCACGTCTGGGTGAAAAGAGATCTTCCTCGCTGACCCGAGGTCCCTAGTCCGGTCAGGGCGACCGTCACCCCCCTTCCCGAATAACACCCCTAGAAACAAACCCCGGCAAGGTTCCCGCTCACTCGTGCATCCTATCCACCCACTTCAAAAAGCCCCTGTCGCAACACAGGAGCTGCATCGCTGGAGCCGGGATCGTCAGCAGCACCTCGTAGTCCTCAGACCCCTTCCTCGCCGGGAGGATGAGTGTGCCACCGATATTCCAGTCGTCCTGCGACCTCCTGAGTTGATCCGGCTTCACGTACCGTCGGCCTCCGTCGCCGTTGCGCTCTACCCCGTTCTCCCTGTGCGCCACGCATACGCCCAGGTCCCACTCCTCATCTGCCCCAAACTCCCGCCACGTGTTAAACGCCAGGTCCTGCGGCACCCTGGGATCCATCAGGAGCCCCAGCGCCCGCGGATCATCTGCATTGTCGAACAGCTCGAACCGCTTCCTGACATACTCCTCGTCCACCCGTCGAATGCAAGACTCCACCCTCCTCACGAGCGACGCCCACATCACCTCGTCCTCGCACGCGCGGAGTAGGTCATCTGTGTTGAAAGTCGTCTGCGCCAGCACCGCCGAGTTCCCGTAGTATCCCTTGCTCTCCTCCTTGAATGCCCTGTACCGCCAGTTGACGGGGTTGGTCATCGTCGCCACGTCCGCAGGTCCCCACGAAGCCTCGTGGGTCTCCGTCGACAACCGGGCCCGAGCGGCGTGCGCCCAGATAAGGCTCGCGAGGACAACGTACGACGAGGGGGGTCGAGGTCCCGGGGCGAGCCTCGACACCGTGTCCTTGAGGCCCTGGATTGCGACTGCGGTGAAAACGAATATCCTACCGTCCTTGCAGTATGCGTCTTGGGACCTGCCCCCCGGCCGCAGAGTCGGCTGGTTCGGCCCCATACTAAGGAGCGTCTTCACAAACTCCGGACAGCTTTTTAGGACTTGGTCGAATGACCGGGCCTTCTCGTGACCCGTATTGCCCCGCACAAACTCTAGCGATCGGTCGCCCGACAGCTCGACGTGCACCCCGCGTGACTGGGCCGCGAATGCCCGCAGGAACTCGAGCAGGCACGCCCCGTCGCCGAACGCATGGTGAAGGAAGGTGGCGAGGAGCATGCCCCCATCGATGAACCAGGCCCTGACCGCCGCCACGGGGACGCGCGACTCGGGGCTCTCGATAGCCCCCTCGTACCCGAATCGCGGATGGACGAATGGCTTGGCGGGGAACGACGCCTCCTTCAGCTCTTGGTACGTGTATCCGAACTCATCTGTGATGTCGTGTGCGTCGAAGGGGATTTCGTAGTCGGGAGATTCACGAAGACACACCCAGCCCTGGCGGTGACCGAGATGAAGCCGGCCGGCGTAGTCCGGCCGCAAGCTGGAAAGGCGACCGAGGGTGTCTGCCAGGTGGGAAGCCACCTGCTCCCTCTGAGAGTTCTCAACTTCGAAGCAGAGAAGTAGCCGAATATGGAACCGCGAGGTGCACTGGTCCCATATCGAGAGTGGCGTAACGGACGCCTTCTCGTGTCCCGGCATAGTGTGCGGATGGGTGTGCGTTGGTGGTGGTTTAAGTGTACGAGACACCCTTGCTTGGCGATACCTTGTGTAGGATTCGTCCTCGAATTCTCGATTTGGAATTGTGTTCTCGAATAGGGATTGGGCTGGACGGATAAACCACAAATGGATGGAGGATCACTAGTGGAAGGAGCCGGATATGCAGCCTGCAGTGTGATATATGTAGCTACATTCGATTAGTCTCCTTTTCTTCTGTTTGCCTGCAGTTCACTTCCTCATGAGTCTTTGGCTGCACCGTTGAGATAAAGTGGTACCTCTCCTCTTTAGGGCTAGCAGCAGACCATCTCATGCAAGTAAGGGTACAAAGAGCTGAATGGGGAAGAAGTACGGCTAATGCCCGAGGTGTGCCAAGGAGGTGCCAAATCGGTTGTTCAAAGGGAAATCGGGCTGGGCCAGATGAGGAAAGGACTTACTTTGAGCTGCGTCAAAGAAGAATAACGCTTCTCCTCTAGCTGGCTGACCGGAGCAGGACTAAAGATGGCAAACGAGTCTTGGTGACTGGCTTTAGGATCAAGCACGAAAGCAGTCCTGCGTTGGGTGGGATATTGGGTTGAGTCCCGATATCAACTCTTTAGATAAGGTGTAGAAATTGAAGGTTGGGGGTTGAGAAGTGAGCAGGAGGAAATATTTGGGCCCAATATTTATAGTGATAGAGATTGTGGTGATGTGGTGAAGATGGTGGAACAGCTGTACGGCTGTAGAGGTTATGGCGAATAATTCACATATAAGCATTGTCGTGAGGAAGGAGCTAACCATGTTGGCCCGATGCGCCAGAGTGAATGCCCTCAAAGTGGATGCTCCCGGAGTGAATGCTCCCGGAGTGAATGCTCTTAGGAAAGATGCTTAGGGAAGGGAGAGGTGTGCTTAGGGGAGCAAGAGGTGTGCTTAGGGAAGGAGGTGCCCAGGGAAGGTGACAAAAGGGGTATGATGTTGCACGCAGTACTTGTTTGCGTAGGTGAATAAGGGGAAAATATCAATTCAAGTAGACATGGGGAGGAAATAATAGGTGGATATTCATAAAGAAATGAAAAAGAAAAGTAGAAGGGACAAAGAAAACACGGTAAGTTTGGTCCAACAAACTTGATCGGCCAATTCCTTTGGCATGCAGAGAGGTAGTAGTGGTGGTGGTGGTGGTGGTGGTGGTAGTATGCTCAATAGACGGCGGCGGCGGCGGCGGCAGCTTCCTTCCTTGGCCGCCTCTATCCATTCGGGAATTCAAGTAGCGTCGGCCGGAAGCGTTGGCCGGTAGTGTTGGCCGGTAGCGTTGGCAGGTAGCGCTGGCAAGTAGCGTTGGCGAGTAAGACCTACAGATCTCCAGGATACGTCCGGCCAAATCAGGATGGTCACTGGAGCTAGCATATATAGCCCCCGAGAATACCACGATTCCGTCAGGGGACGGAGGACTCGTACCTATACGGCGGCGTCGGTGGAGAGTCAGGCCTTCCCTTCCAGAGCACGGTCTGTTTAGGCATTCGACAGCATGTACGAGTACGGCCGGTTCGCGGCCGGTACCCTCAGGCAGCGAGAAACGAGGCATCCAATGTGGATGCTCCGCCTCGCCCTACATTCATCGCCTCATCGCATTTTCGTCCTCCTCAGTACTTCCGAAAGTTGATCCGGCCGAGAACAGGCGAGACCCGCATATTGTGCCTGCCTGTGCGAGGTGTGGGGATTGGGGATTGGGAGGGTGGCGGAAAAGCAAGAAAAGGGACGTATGAAAAGCAGCGGGAGCAGCAGGACCGGGGGGATGGGGGACGAAGACAGGAGGGGATGAGTGACAACACATACATGTGCTGGCTGGCGAAAACACCGGAATGTGTGGTATGAGGCAAGGGTTGGTCCACACTGGCGCTCCGTCGGTACGAGTAGGCACGACCTTACTGGTAGGATATGTAACAAGTAATAAGGCCCGTCTGCGCACGGTGATGTCGCACCTGGCGTACATGCCCATACGGGGCCGTCCAGCAGGGGCAGAGGCAAGGGAAGAAGGGCTGGTGCCCAAGCCAGATCGTCCATAGCTTTATCCAGCTAATCATAGAGTACAAAGTCGGGCTTGCAATACTGCTAGGCCAATTGAGATAGGGACAAAAGTGGGCATAGTCACCGGAAGGCCGCCGTTAGAGCTAACAAATGCGTTGTGGGGGCCATGTCTCATTCCGTTGTATGCTCGGTCGCTTATCAAGTTTGAGGGGGGGCCAAAGGAACAGCAGCCCGGCGCTAGCCCGTATTCCGTTCCTGAGGAGGGTAGTACAAAGGAGTGGGTGGTTTGCTCATCCGAAGTGGATGACTTCTACTATTAGGGGGAGGCAAGTGGATCCGGGGTAGAACGCGAGGGGAAACGGCGGCGAGACTGGAATAAAACCTGTTCACTAGAACAGCCTGACAAGGAAAGTTGGCCACAGGCAGCTCAAACGCCGCTGGGCGGGTGGACAGACAGTAGGCGCGGCGCATGTATTATTTTGTTGAAAATGCGACAGGAAGACAGGAATGCCCGGGCCGGGCCGGATAACTCGTGGAAGGATTCTTGGCATGATTTGCTTCTCCCCCCGCGTAACACAATGCCCCCGAGACAGGGCTGCTGCTTGCCATGGAAGTTATGGCGAAAATAGACCTGTCACTACGGTCCGTGGCCCCCGGCTGCACGAGCATCACCTGAATGCGCAGCCCATGGGGAGGTAGAGAGGAAAAGAAAAGGGGGAAGAGGGGGGGGGGTGGTAAATAAAAGTCACCGAGAACGGATTTCCGGTCAAATGCGCCTAACTAGCGCAAAGGTGTGTAAAACGGCAGTAATAATAATAACAGGAATATCCGCAATAATAGTTTGGATGCAGGTCGCCAGAAGTCGGGTCCGGGGCAAATTTTTCTGGGCCGTCAGTTTTCCGCAGCACTTCTAAAGGGGAAAAAAGTTTGGTATTCTCGGCAGGCCGGGGGGACGGGGAACAATGCAGGCGGACAAGACGGGAAAGGTCGGTGGACTACACCGGGGGAAAGCATCCGGCGGCGGTGCGATCCAGTCCGATGCAACACTATGTCCTGATCTGCAGCCTGGGCACTGGGCTCAACAAACGGGAACTGTTCCGGTAACTGGCATCAATTGTCCTTGCATGGAAATCGCCGAGAAGTAGGTGAGCCGGTAGGACTACCTACTAGGCCCTGGAAAGAGTGAGAACGTGAGCGCGACTGTCGAGAAAGTATACCGTGGCATCGCCTGCTGTTCCGGACAGAAAGAGCATCGGCGATGGCTGGCGTGTTGGATTGGGTTGCGACGCTACTTGATTGACATGGCGGAAGCCCGTTGGCTAGACCCCCCCCCCCCTGAGATATTTGCAAGGGTCGTGCCCCCAATGTCAAGCGCGCACTGACTGGGCGGCATACACGAAAATGAGAAGTGACATTTCTCGGGCAGCAATGCAATGGTCGTTTCTAGAGCTGAGGGGGCGGCGGCAATATCAGCGCGTAGATCGAGGTGGAGGGGGGGAGACGGGGGTACGGTGGGGCGTGGGGACTCCAACGGTGAAACCTGAGAGCCCTGCCTGTTCCAGCGGTGAGCAGAGCATCCCTCTAACTTTCGCGGCTTGATGGATTCCGCCATTTGTATGAGGGGTCATTGATTGTCGCTTCCTGCTATCACAGGGGAGGGAGGCAAGCGACAGACAGGGTCGGGGCCGAGCCCGCCGTACTGACTGGGAGCGAGGGTAACGAGCCTGACGATCCGTTCTGGGAGCTGAACCATCCAGGAGCCAGCCTGGCGAAAAAAAAATAGACATCACGCGCCCGTGATAAGCAAGATTGGGCCCGGTGAGGGCATGGAGCTTCGCGGCCGTTCGATCGCCATTACGCTAGCTTGCACTCATGCGACGTGATGGTGGTTGTGATATCCCTGTCACTGTGCCAGTGTCGCACATCGGGAAGCGGGGGTTCGCAGCGGAGGATGCATCGGCGTGCATGTACTGCCTAACCTGCGACTGACTGTGGCTGGCCAAGGTGCAGAAAAACTGGAAGATGGTCGAATTAGAAGGGGGGATAGAGAGAGAGGAAATGTGGAGGGATCGAGAGTTCCCTGGCGAGATGGATGCCTGAAGGCGCATGACGTTCCGGGGAAGACGGGAAATCGTCGCTGCTTGCCAGGACTGGCCGTTGTCGTCGCATCATATGCAAGGTAGACTCGATAGCAGCAGCAAGGGTTGGCAGGATGCATCGCGCTCGTGGGATCGCTCGAAGAGAAATCCAACCCCTGGTCCACATGGGCTTCGTCGGCTGGCTGCTGGAGTTGATGTTTTGTAGTTTAGCTTCTGGGTGGGAACTGAGGATTAAAGCCGAAGGGTTAATCATCATATTGGGAAAGTGTGGTGGCTCATTGGAAGACGTACTCGTAATATGTGTTTAGGTGGGGGTACTCTGGTGTATTGTCACCTCTTGATACAGCAAGTCTCCAAGTTCTGGGACGACAAAGGAAGCAGCATACAGGGTGGTACAAGTACGGAGACTTGGAGGGATTACGATATCTACCTGTTTTATTTGCCACACCCATATCGCTGTCTACTGGGTTAGGGGAAATGAAACATGTCAATTACTCGCCATTCAAGTTTCCCGATAAATTTCCTTGTTACCGTGTATTCGAGAGAACGTTGCGCTATTAACCCTCCAGCGGAAGAGTGGGAAGCGCGAATCTCAAGCGAGTAATCCTCATTCTTCAAGGGCAGTGGAAGGCCCGAAGGTTAGGAAAGTACTAGTATTCTAACAATACTTCATATTATTATCAGCTGGTACCAGCAGTCCATTGCATCCGTTGAACTTCCATCCAAGCTGCTATTATTAGCCTTGGAGGGAAAGAGAGGCCTGAGGAGCGCCCAATCACGGCAATTCGAGCCCCACTTGGGCTGCTGACTAGGCTCGTTTTAGGAGGCAAGAGCCGACCACCGCCCGCTGGCAAGTTTTACGAGGAACTCAGAAGTATTGGATTGAGGCGGTGCATCCTCTCAACTCTGCCTCAGCCCCACAAGAAATGGCCGAGCTGACGACCATGCACCGACTTCCATGGTGGCTGACATCCTTCCATCGTCTGGCCCAAAGAGGATGGACACAATAGACCCAAAGTGAGCTGGCATATTGAATGAGAGTAGAGAAGAATCGATCTGCAAATGATTCATTCGTAGCTCTGTCGATGACAAGGCGGTGTGGCGCAAAAATATCTGGAAGTTGAAGCTTTTCCCCCCAACTCAATTGAATAGTTTTTTCCCAGGGTCCTAGGGTCCTTGCTGACGACGCTGCTTACTTCGCACTCCTTTCCCCACTCATCTGCACACAGACCGCGCCTCACTGGCGGGTTCAGCTCTCAGCCCCCCTATCCCCTATTCTGTCATCAAAATTTCCATCCGAGACAGCCTCTCCCTCCCTGCCTTCCCCTTCTTCTCCAAGGCCCCTCGCCGTGAATTGTGAATAAATCCTTTTCGGATACTTCTTTCTTCTTTCTTGGGTATTGCCTGCAGGGCTTCTTCTGTGCATTTTTTTCTTCCTCTTCTAAGGTTGAATCTCTGTAGAAACTCGTTTGCTTGCCGAGATTTCGCTGTCTTTATCGCCCCTGAAGATCCCTGCTCTCCACCAGTACTAGTACCAATACCAGTACTCGGTACGACCAGTTCCCTGCAATTCACGACTTCCAAGTTCGAGACACGGCCCAAGGGGGAATAATAAGCCTGCCTCGAAATCAATCTCCGCGCTGACAGCCTCTTTTCCACCTTTTTTTTCCTCCCTTCCCTTCCACGACGAATAGACGCGACAACCCGACGAAACGAACACCCATCCCGGGCCACCCTCGGGATAATAAAATCGAAAGCGGACGTCAAAAACGTCGATTAATTTTTAGACGCCGCTTCTGTCGCGACCCGAAGTGTGTCACCGAACGCAAATCGCCAATTTTTTTCCTTGGGACACACGACGCCCATCGCCTACATACAACATATTGGCAGCACTAAGCCGGATTCTCATCAACCAACCGATAAAATGCATCTCTCACCCTCCGTCCTCCTAGGCCTCGCGCCGCTCGCCGCCGCCGCCGCCGCCACCACACCCTTTTCCGAGTGGACCGCCCTCTGCATCCGCTCCCAGACGCCCACGATCACCGACCTAGCCCGCTGCGGAGACCCGACCGAGTTCGCCGAGTGCCTGAACAAGGTCCCCGAGTCCTTCTCCTCTGAGGACGTCGCCTCGTGCCTCGCCGTGTCGGGGTGCTCCGACGACCTCGCGGCCGTCGGCGCCCAGACGATCGTCGACCTCTGCGAGTCAGTCCAGGACCTCCGGAAGCGAGATGACGATGAGGACGAGAAGAGGGCGGCGGAGCCGAGGCAGAAGTGGGAGACGCCCCAGCCCACGCCGCGCGCCGTCAGCCCTAACCCCGTCGTCGCCCCCCGCCAGGAGACGACCACGTCCGCCTCCGCGAAGCCCTCCGACGACGCATGCTACTCGACCAGCGTGATCAGCACTAAGCTCTGCAGCATGGTGGACAGCCACATCACGTGCTCGGACACCACGATCAACAAGATCTCGTGCCGCAAGGAGCTCCTGTGCCGCATCAACGCGCAGGGCGGCACGGCGTGCATGGAGCGCGTCGACTCGCTCGACACGGGCGGCATCATCGTCTCCATCGTCTTCGGGTCCGCCATCGCCATCGCCCTCGGCCTCCTGATCTTCTGCTGCTGCAGGGAGCGCAGGCAGCACAAGAAGCTCGCCGCCAAAGCCGAGGCCGCCGCCATCGCCAAGGCCTCCAGCGTCGGCAAGCGGGCGAGGAACGTGAGCGACAGGCAGCCCCTGATGACGCAGGCGCCGCCCTCCCCCGGCGGCTCTAACTCTGGTGCCGCCGGCGGGTACGGCGGGGGTGCCGGTGGCTACGGTCCCGACGCCGGCCACGGCGGGTACGACGCGCAGCAGCCGAACCCCTTCGGTGACCAGACCCGGTATTAGACGTACCAGGAGAGGAAGCTGAAGAAGGCCCCGCCGAAGGAGAGGGGCTCTCAGGCGAGGAGCCTGTGAGGGTCCGGGATAGAAGGTCCGGGGTTGTTATTCAGAGGGGAGCGAGAGATGGAGGGAGGAAGGGGAGGACTGTTGGATTTTGAAGAATAACCGTAAGATGGGATGGGCAATGTACCATGAGAACGGGATGTACAACTTGTTTTTTTCTCGCATGATGATTCGTACTTTCTCGGATTCTATCTCTAGCTACGCGGGTGTTTTATATTTGACTTTTTGGAAGGAAACATTGGGAGATTTAGAGAAACGGAGGGTTTATGACTGTTTTCAGTAGTCTACGTTTTATCCAACTACTCCAACTTGAAAAAAAAAAAACTGAATTTGGGTCGTTAGGACTATGGAAGTCTCGAGATGCCTTGGCTGGGGCCAGGGATGGTATGTATACCTGGCAGGGTTAGAATAGAAGGGATTGCAGATATGTAGGAACTGGGAGTTTGTCTAGAGAGCAGGGAGGCGTATTATCCCTGAGGTTGGATCGAGGTAGAAAGAGATATAGCTACCATTCGTCTTAATGAGAGCCTGATCGCGCCTTTCATATCACTCGAAAAAATAGATATAGACATGGAATCCTCGAAGCACCTGCCCCCCGCCCCCCCCTCCCCCCCCCCTTCCCCTGTACAGTCTCGCAGACCTCTCAAAAGGATCCCCCCGCCTACAACCAGGCGCAAGTGAAACTAGAATATCGCCTACGTGAAGTCCCCATAATCTCTGTACAAGACGACTCAGGAGATATGCACCAAACCTACAAGACACCGTCAAGGGTACCTACGAGACGATGCACAAGAAAAAAAACCACACCCTAGTTCGGGAGAAAAAAAAAGAGGATTCCGTTACTACCTCCTACTTCGTACAATTATCCTTGAACTCTTGGATGGAAACCCAGATACCTAGTTTGCGCGCATCTTCCGCCCTCTCCGCTCCCATTCTCCTCCCCCCGCGCCCTCCCTTCACCTCTCTCCCTCCCGCTGCCATTGCGTAGTTCCACGCTCTCCACTGTAGAGATAGGAACTAGGTATAAACCGCTGGGAGGTGGGTTGGGTGGGTTGGGGGGTCGGGGGTTCCAACAAACGCGCTGACCTCTGTCTCCCGCCCTCCTCCGGTAGGTATCGATTCTAGCTTTACTCGCTCTCCCGCTCCTCTCTCTCCTTCTTAGCCTGCAGGTAAATGTCTAGGAGCCTAGTCGGCCTCTCCGATTTGGGCCTGGCACTGGCACTGGCGGCCGCAACGTCGCTGGTCGAATCCTCGGTACTGAGCTGAGGATCGGCAGCGTCACTCGCGTTAGTGCCCAGGCGAGATCCGCTTCTAGACGGCCCCGGAGCTACAGACCCGCCAGAACCCCCAGAGGCGGAGGGTTTTCGGCCCCACGTCGCCCCAAAGGGGGACGGCCAAAGGGGGGAGGAGGAGAGACCGCCAGCATCACGACCATCACCAGTACCACCACCAGCGGTAGTCCCGCGGGAAGAAGCGCGGCTACCACCACGGGAAGCCAGGAGACCAGAGAAACCACTACCACCGACCGTCGCGGCATCGTCCCATATCCTAGCCGGCGAGCCATCCCTCTAGGACGACCGGCCCGCCCCAATGATCGGACTCCCAATGACGTCCCCAGGCGCCCCGAGCGGGTGCGGGTGCTGCTGCGCCTTGTTCTTGTCCCCCTCCCGCGCGCCCCCCGCCACCCACCGGATGAGCCTCTGCCCGGTCTCCGACACGCTGTCGAAGCTCCCGCCTCCGTTCTGCGGGTTGCCCTCCGTCTCCGAGATGGCCAGCAGTTCGCTGTCGGCGACGTCGTGGCCGAGGGTCCGGTAGATGCTCGCCTTGACAGCCGAGAAGTCGACGTAGCCGCCGTCCGTGGCTTGGCCCATGTCCTGGAGGTTCTGGCACGCCTGGCAGAGCATGTGGCGGAGCGCGACGGCGTTGACGGGCGGTCGCGCCGCGCGGAGCTGGCTGGCGACGGGCGCTCCCGGCGCCGCGGCAAAGTGGCTCGCGGGTCCCGCGGACCAGAGCGAGCTGCCTAGGGCCGACTGCGGCGTGAATGCCGAGCCCGAGGGGCTTCCCCACTGCGAGTGGAAGGGCGACCCAAACGCCGAGTCCATAAACGCCGACGGCGGGGGGAACTGGGTCCGGATGTTGACGCCGGGTACCGACGTCCTCTGTCGTAGGGATCCCTGACCTAGGCCGACCGGGTCCTCTGGCTCGTCGTCCAGCAGCGCGCGGCTCCCCAAGTGCTCACTCTCCTCGTCCACGCTGCCGTGCTGATGGTGGTTGTCGGAGGAGCGCTGGCCGTGGACTACGCTCGATGGACGGCCTATGGGTGTGGGCCGGTTGATGTGCTGCCCGGATATGGGAGGGATTGACATCGGGTCCATGGTCCCCGACATCTGTCTGGGCTGCTGTGGCGGGATAGACATGTCGGATGGGTGTCCGAATCCTCCGTGGTTCAACCCCGACAGTGGATCCCCCGTCAGCTGCTGCGAGAACCCAGGCGGCGGCGGAGGGCCGCCGTATCCCGCGCGACTGAGGGGAGGGGCGAGCCCGGGCGGCAGGTGCATCATGTCGGGGCCGCCGTATCTGAAGCCGCCTTGGGAGGGCGGGAAGATCTGGTCCTGCTGCATCCTGCTCTGGAGACCAGGCGGCATCGGCACCTGCGAGAAGCCGGGCGGGGGCGGGGGCATACCTAGCCCGCGCCCGATAGGGAAGGGCGGCGGTGACGCGGTGTTGAGACTACTCATTCGGAGCGACGAGATCGAGGGCGAGCCCGCCTGGGCAGCCATTTGTTGGGAGATGCCACCGGGTATGTTGGGAGGTAGCTGGTTACCACCCTGGTGTCCTATTCCGCCAGGGCTAGAGTGGACGGGCGTGATGGCGTGGGGTGATCCGCTATGACTAGTGGCGGAACCCTGCTGTGACACAGCGGGAGCCGAGCCCGACGACGAGTCGTGCTGTTGGGAGGATGTCCGCGAGCGAATGGGGTGGGCGATGGCTCGTGGCGGGATGATAGGCGTAGCAACAGCAATATTTGGTGAGGCGTACGCCGCCGCAGGAGCAGGATGTTGAGGTAGCGAGATGGTCGCGGGAGTTGCCGGCTTCTCAGGTTGAGCAGCCTGGGGCTGTTGGGCTTGCTGTCGCTTGGATGCAGGAGCCTTGGGGAGGACGGCTTGGGGGGCGGAGGCCTTCGAACTCGAAACCGGCTTGCCCTGGGCCTTCAGCCTCTCCTTGTCCGCCTTGGCCTCCGACCTCCTCTCGCGCTCGGCCTCCTGCTTCTCCTTGCGCTCCCGGGCCTCCTTGTCCTTCTGCTCGCGCTCCTTCTGCTGGCGCTCCTTCTGTTCGCGATCGCGCCTCTCCTTGGACTCGCGGGCCTCCTTCTCCTTCTGGCGCTGCTCCTCCTTGAGCCTCTTCTCGCGCTCCTTGGCCTCGCGGGCCTCGCGGGCCTTGCGCTCCTGCTCCTGCGCGCGTTTTAAGCGCTCGGCTTCCTTGCGATTGCGCTCCTCCTCCTCGCGCTTCTTCGCGGCCTCCTTGGCCTTGCGCTTCTCCTCGACCAGTCTCCGCTGCTCCTCGGCGCGCTTTTCGGCCTCGGCTTTCTTCGCGGCCTCTTCGGCAGCTTTCTCGGCCTCCTTCTTGGCCTTCGCCTCCTGAGCGGCAAGCTTCTTCTGCCGCTCGCGGTCACGCTTCTTCGCGGCCTTGGATGCCTTTTGGGCCTTCCTCTCCTCCTCTAGTCGCTTCTCGTCGTCGATCTCCTGGAGGAGCTTCTCGGTTCGTTCGGATGCTAGCTTCTTCTTGTACGCGCTGAGGACCCGCTGCTCGAACATGCGGGCTGCGAATATCTGGAACATCCGGCGGCCCTCTTCCATCCGCTGCTGGTCGGTCATCGCTTCCTAAAAAAGAGTCACGGGGCGTTAGTAGGTAGGGCTTGTTTCCCAGGCGGTGGCAGTCATCTGCCTGCCTGGGGTAGGCAGGACACAAATTACCTCGACGTCGTCCTCGTCGTCGTCGTACTCCCCCTCCTGACTCTCGTCGTACTCCTCCTCGTCATCCTCGGCGTATTCTCCCTCGGGGTCGTCGTCGGGGTGCAGGTGGTGGTGATCATGCATGTGGTCGTGGTCGTGCACATGGTCATCGTGATCGTGGACGTGGCCGTGATCGTGGTGATGGTCGTGGTGGTGGTCGTGGTGGTGGTCATGGTGGTGATCGTGGTCGTGGTCGTCCTCGTCCTCGTCGTGCATGTGGTCGTGAGGCGGCATACATCCGTCGGCGCGGTGGCTACCGATAACTCGAGGGTAGTGGCCGGGAGGTGCGTCATCGCGCGCCATCCGGCGTTCCGCAAGTTGCTCCATCATCTCGATGAACTTCCTCCCGTCGTTTTTGAGCAGGTCGTCGGCTACCGTTAGAATGCCACCTTGAGACGACGGCACGGTTAGTGTGTGCGTGTGCGTGTCATCCCACCTGGGGACGGGGAGGTTGTGGTGGAGGGGTATCGGGTTGGTCCCGTGACCACTCGTACCTTTCACCTGCAGGCTGTTTCCGAAGTCAAGGAAGTCTGCAATCACGCGGTCGTCGGGCCTCCGGTCGTCCTCGGAGAGTTCGTCCTCGCTATAGACCTCCTCCTCGTCCTCGTACTCTTCGTCGACGTAGCTGTCTTCCTCGTCGTCGTCGTCGTCTTCGTTGACGTGTTCCACGAGCCGGCCTCGGGCAGGTACCGCTCCGGGATAGGTGATGTGGGCCTCGCGCGGTTGTTGGAGGGCGAAGTTTCCCGGTCCCCCAATGAGCGACCCGTCGGCCCTGTTGGCGTAATTCTCGAGCTCCCTGTAGTAGCTGTCATATAGCCCCTCCAGTTCCTGCTCGATCGCGCTTCGCTTGCGGCCGCAGACGGCGCAGCTGCAGGTATTCTTCTGCTGCTCCTTCATCTTCTTCAGGATTGTATCCTTCTCTAGCTTGACGAGGTTCTTACGCTCCTCCTCACTCAGGCTGATCCAGAAGGCCTTAATCCTCTCTCGCTCCTCGTTGGAGTTTGTGTTCCAGAACCGGTCGTTAGCCTGGGATCGCGCGACCTCGTGGTTCCGGTATGGGACGTCGTCGGGGTGGTCTGAGCCGGCGGAGGCATTGCCCTTCTTCTTCTTCTTATTTTTCTTCCTCCCCTTCTTTGCTGCGGGGGCGTTCGCATCGCGTTCCGGATGTATCCCGTTAGGATGGGGCGAAGGGCTCCGAGATCGTCGCTGGGGAAGTGGGCCTGGCTCCTCTGCGCCGTCCTCGTTTTCCATCGCTCCCGAGGTGGTTGAGGCGTCTCCGGTCGAGCCGGTTCGGGCGTTCGCAGACGTCGGTGGGTTGGTAGTAGTGTGGCCATTAGAGGCGGCGGCAGCTGCGGCAGCCTTTGCAGCGATCTTTTGGCGACGCTTCTGCTTCTTCGGGTTGACGCCTGCAGGGGGATGGCCATTGGTGGAGGCAGCAGGTCCGGTGGTGGGGGATTGTGTCGAAGGCATGGTGGCCGAGGTAGGAGAGCTTGTCTCTGAGGTGTCCGGGGCCAGCGATGCCTTTGGCAGGGCTATGAACTTGGACCCGTCCTTGTTCGCGTATTTAGATATGTTCTTGGTGTCCGGGGAGGGTGGAGCTTTCGATGATGCCGGTAAGGAGCTCTTCGCTGGCATCTCTAAGAGATATCGAGGATGCGTCACGACAGGCCGAGCGCCAGGCTAGGTCATAGGAGAGGGAGTGTTTGCCTGTAGAGGTTGGAGGATGGAGGGGCGAATGGCTCGAGAGGGGGCGGGTAGGTAGGTAAGTTGATGGTTCGGTCGCTTCCTTCCTTCGCTTCGCAAATTGTTCTCTCTGGCTGGACTTCGGGTTGTTGTCGGGTGGACCCGTGACAGTCACAGGCAGGGAGAAAGTGGGGCAGGAAGGTGGGCGAACACGTGCCTACGAGAGGGTGAGTAGATTCTCGAGGCCTGCACAGGGTGTGGTGTCCGAATCAAAGCGGAGGAATGTCGAGTCGTTTAGGATAGGATCGTTCGGGATATCCAAACCAACCTTGAAAGCTGGGTCGGATGTGAGGTGAGGTTGTGGGATGCTGCAGGCCCTTGCGATTGCCATGCGGCTAGGAAGACAATTGGCCAAGCGCCCCGCACTGTGATGATACCTCAAACGGGCGGGAGTGTTTTGGGGGTAGAATGGTGGGTGGGGTTTTTATTTGGGCGTCTGGTAGGCTGGCTGGCAGGCTGTGCGGGCTGGCGGCTTAGCTTAGGCCTTGGTTGTCTTGGGCAAGTGCTATCCCGAACAACTGAGTGATTTTCTTTTGGGGTGCCTTCCTATTCAGGATGGTTTGGGTCAAAGGAATAGATTTTAAATGGCGAAGAAGGGCGATGAACAACAATACATGTCTACCTTCTCAGGAAAGCTGAGAGATGTATTTCTACGTCATATATAAAGTGCTGCATGGCCAACCGCCAGCCAACAAGGTCTGCCCTCAGAGTACCAATAGCCAGTGACTGGTTCAGCAGAGGAATGGTTAGCGCTGTGGTGGGATCAAATCCGGATCCTAAATCTGGCACTCTGCCACAGTAGCCACAAGGGTGGTTTGGCAAGATTGTACTTCATACAGTGATTCGCGGCAGTTGATACAGTCCATTGGTCCCAACGACCTCGTGGCAAATCACGTGCAGCCAGCCTTCTCCAGATAAACTATTATTCATACAAGTCGATACTACAACACTTCATTGTTATCCTGGCCTGTTACCATACAAAACTCATTCCCGACATATCCATATTTGCAGATGCCTACCAAGCCTACGAGTAGAGCTCTATCTCTCCAGAAGCAGTTTCTTTGCTTGGCCGAGCAGCATATTACCCCATCTGGCCAAGGATGGACCTAGCGAATCCCATCACTCACATGAGCCATGGAACAAATCTCCAAACAAGATATAGAGATGGGTGCCATACATAGGACATTCCATATCTTCTTCCTGGGATGACCTCACTAGACTTGAACAAACTACTAGTACAATCCCAAATCATCTTCCCACCTCGATATCAATTTTAGATCTTAGCCCTCCCGCCAGCTCTAAGGTCATTTGGGAATAGCAAGCATCGGGCCATCTTGACACAAGGAACACATGGGGAGACATTTTCCAGCTTCCGTTCGCTCTCAACACAGCCCTTCTTTCGTTTTACACGAGCCGAGGACCGTGAAACATTTGCACTTTTACAAAAATCGAAAGGTAGTAAAACGACAAGTACTTGTCGGGGATGACGCACGCGGTGTTCCTATCCAGGACAAGTGGTCCGTCGGTGTCGTTAGATGAAAGAGGTGGGTCTAGAAGTTGCTGGACTTTCGTGGAGCAGCCGTTCCAGCTATTGCAGCCCAGCCGCATGCTACCGGCCTGGCCGCCATCCTCATGATCCAGAGTTCCTCGCGGGAGGGGAAGGCCACCACGGCGCAGTTGGAAATTCGCTGTGTGTGCATGCGTATGTTTTGGGGGGGAGAGGTGGGTAGGGGGCAGGGAGAACGACTTCACGAAAAGGTCCCGATCTGCATGGCAGTTTCGAACGGCCTCGTAGGGCCCACCTGGACATGGATGGCCCCCTATCCGACAGGCATAGCCTCGATATCAATCTGGGGCCCAGAAATTCAGGGGTGAAGCACAGAGTGTTCGGCGAATAGCTGATGATGGACGATCCCTTCACTCCTGGCGGATACAAGAGAGAAGAGAGAAGAGAAGATCACCGGGCGCTCGTCCCCACCACCCTTCCCCCACAGCTCGGGAACGCTGACATGGCATCGACTGACCGGGCGGCAGACGGCGGGGCTGACATCTCGTATCACAGCTTCATCCCTCGGGCCTCTCCGTCCAGCGCCGATGCGCGTGAGATCGTAAAGGCAGACGGTATCCGGGATGCGACCGCCAGGCCGAAGCGCTAAGCGACCGTCGCCGAACCCCAGCTCGTTCCACTGGATCCCTCCCGTGTCCTCCCTCCCGTATTCGCCAGATTGAGGCCGTGCTCAGGGGTATCCCTACCCCAAAACGTAGTATGTCGGGCGTGTTTGGTGACGTCACCAACCAAGAAAATAATACCGGGAATAACGTAAACGACCTTGGGTTTGGCAGGTTGATGAGCGACGTGACGGGAAGGGGCTGGCTGGCTGGCCTGCTCTTCGTCATAACTATGAGTGCTTTTACGAAGGATGCGATAAATGATAGAGGCACTTTAGTAAAACTAGCCTAGAGCCGAAGCGGAAATAGCGGAGCAGGAGCGGGTCTAGCAGGGCGGCCGTATGAAGTACGAGTACACCATGGTCGTACATACGACGCACGCAGGTTCGGGTTGAACGGGGAAAAGATGGAAGCGCGCTTCGCCTAGGATAGAGGAGTGCCGCTGAGTGGGCCATTCCCTAAAGCCGCCGCGGGTTCCGGAGCATTCTACGAGTATTACTCACTTGTACGAGCAAGACATGGAGGAATTCGTAGGTACATAATGAAGAGTAATACGCGTACATCTTATTCCGAACCGAACAGAGAAGAGAATTGAACAAGGGCGGTTTTCCGAGTGGTCTCTGTCTACTTGGGACCAGTCGCAGCTCAAGTTCTATAATTCGTTATTATTAGTCGTAGTATAGCTAACGCATGTCAGAAGAATGACCGAAAAAAAGGAAGGAGAAGACATCAGCCACCACATGTACATATCAATATCAATCCTTTCTTGTAACGTTCTCTCATGTAACCATGGCCGATCAGAGTAATTGTAGTCAAAGGGCTGCCAGCTCTCGATATCCAACCATTTCTCGACACCTCGTGGGACCGCGACGTGTCTGGGCAATAGCTTACATGTATGTATTCTGTTTCTCCGGAATCACCCCGTACATTATTATGCCGCAGTCCACCCCATGGATATTCCCAGCCCAGCCCCAGACTCGTATCCCGCCCGCCGGGAAACTATTAGTCAAGACGGCCCTATATTTTTGTACTCGTAGAGCGGGTACCGTACCCAAGGCCAGGACCTGGGCTTCGGCGAGTCCGCTTCCCTTTTCCCTGGCAGTGACATTCCCCTTGTCTACATACGTAGTCCTGACTTTTGATGAGCCTATGAATGATAACCAAGGACCGAATACCAAGAATCTGACGTGTTAACGGTAATACTTTGTAACAGATGGCCACCACGCACCCTCAATGGAGGGGCTATTTGTTGTTCTGCCCCACAGGCGACGTTCCCCAGCAGCAGCAGGGGGTACTTTACATTGACGATGTGGGGAGGAGGAGACAAAGAAGATCCCGAGTTGTCAATCCTCAAGTGCATCCTAATAAATCCTCCCTCACCAGGCAGGGGCCACCGAGGGGTGAACCACTTTTTTTGCTCTCTCGTCTGCGCCTCAAAACACCCCCCGGTCGTATTACATACCGCCTGTACTTGTACTTCAACCACAGCCCCCTTTTCCCCCATTTTCGACACTGCTCGTACTCATCCCCCCCAAGATCACGAACTTTTTTTTTGTTTATAATTCTTTTTGAGGGGGGTGTACTAGCATCTTCGAATCATTTAGCCCCATAGCACGAGCTGTCATTCGGCTTTGGGAGGCCTTCCTGGGCGGCTGAAAAAGCAATCGAATACAATAACCCAGTCCTGGGGAAGCGATTTGTCTCTCTCCAGTCCTTCCTCCCAAAAGTCCTTAAAACCGAAAACCGCTTACTACTGGTGTCCAACCCGCGCCACTCGGTCCCTCCTTCCTTGCCCCCCCGTCCGTCCGTCCCCCCCCGCGCGCTTGACCATCCCAGACCGGGAATTTTCGAGATAATAATCGGGGCAACGAAAACTAGACGGCCACCCACACCTACCACCCCCTTCCCACCCCCTTCACCTTGGTTCGCCTGCCGCCAACTTTCGCCTTCCACATTCGAGACCCCGGAACGAAATAAAACTTGAACAACATTTCCAACCCGAATTAGTCCCTCCCGCGCCCTTGCGCCGGCGTTCCTCGCGCGAGGCCACACCACAATGGCGACTGGTACCCCCAACAACGTCATCCGGAGGTACGCTTTCCCGCCCTCGCTCCCTAGATGGCCCTCTTCCCCTTGCCCAGCGGGAACATCTCGACCCAAGGACTGCGGCCGCCTACCCCTCCTTCGCGGAGAGGCCCAGTAGTTTTTTGGATGAGCGGAACGTTTCCTGCCTAGCCATTGCAGTGGGAGGCGGGCAGGCACCAGGCTACGCGGCATGAGGAGCTGACGGAAACGTTTCTAGGAAACTGGTGATCATTGGTGACGGAGCCTGCGGAAAGACCAGTCTCCTCAGCGTCTTCACCCTCGGCTACTTCCCGACAGTAAGTGCTCCTCCAATCCCAAACCCGGACCAACCCATCGCTTCTCCTCCCGGCTTTGTCTGATGTTCCCCCGGCTAACCTCTGTCCCAACAGCACTATGTAGGTTACAACTACCCGCCACTCCCGCGACAACGCCGCTCGACCTCTCCCTAGCCAGAGCCAGTTCCCTCTTTGTACTGACACACGAACCCGTTGCCTCACAGATACCGACGGTCTTCGAGAACTACGTGACGGATTGCAGGGTGGACGGCAAGAACGTTCAGCTCGCGCTATGGGATACTGCGGGACAGGAGGACTATGAGCGACTGCGGCCCCTGGCGTACTCGAACGCCCACGTCATCCTAATAGGCTTCTCCGTCGATACCCCGGATTCGCTGGAAAACGTAGAGAACAAAGTTAGTCCCAACCCGAAACCACGCCCCGTCTCCCATATTTTTCAGACTGCTCCCCAGGGCCCTCGAAGAAAAGAACCAAGCAGGAACTAACCCCCTTCCCTTCCTCCCCCCCACAGTGGCTAGCAGAAGCGAATCGACTCTGCCCAGGCGTCCCCATCATCCTCGTCGCCCTGAAGAAGGACCTCCGTGAGGACCCCGTCGCGATCGAGGAGCAGCGCAAGAAATCCATGCGCTTCGTCACCACCCAGGAGGGCGAGCACGTCGCCCGCGAGATCAGCGCCCGCCGGTATCTCGAGTGCTCGAGCCTGAGCGGCGAGGGCGTCGACGACGTGTTCGAGGCCGCCACGCGCGCCGCGCTGCTGACCTTTGAGAAGGGCGAGGGCGCGGGGTGCTGCGTGGTGCTCTAGGTCCGTGAAAACGTATAGGGCTTTTGACACCCCTCCGAACCCCGGCAAAAAAACACCTCATACGTTGCGAACGACATGCCCCTTGCGATCCTCGAACGTTGCGTTGACGCACGACTAGCGAAATGAACTTTATCCCTCCACCCCTCACCCCGGCGCACTCGAGCATAGCACACTACGTTGGGGCACTGCTTGCCTCGTCTGTCGAGTTGGATCTCTTATAATATCACCAGGATATCCGCAAACCGAACCGACTACACTCCAGCATATATCTTTGGGGCCGGGGCGCCCATATTACAACCTCACACTAGGCGCCTAGTTGGATAATGGAACCAAGAGCCCAATCGACCCCTGCGTGCCACGCAGCCGCTCAACCAGGAAGGGGCGAAGCCGAAGAAGCCCAGCCTACTGTCTGGGCTCCCTCTCTCCTGGCTCTACCACCACCTCCTTGTGCTATCAACATACGCCATCTTTTCCTACCTAATATCCACCCCGGACGGGGGATCCCTGGCGTATGGTCATTTGTGCCTGCGTGTATGCATGTGCGTGTGTGTTCACATGGCACCACTCCATCTTCATTGCGTGCTGTTGCTTTGGCTCAGGAGTCAGGGGGAAATACTGCGTTTTCCATATCCGGTACTCGTTTCCTCCCATCTTTTGAGTTCTTTTCTCTTGGGGGAGGCCTTTTTTTTAATGTATGACTAGGAAAGCACAAACAGGACTTCTGCTTTCCCCTTTTATAGTTGTCTTTTTGTTTACATGTTTCCGGGAGGCTATTTGTTTATATATATTTTTTATTCCACGTTTATGTTCATCTTTTTTTTTACCTGGCTTTGATTTTGATTTTCTTTTCTTTCCTTGGGCAAAATAAAAATCAGCATGACTGCGTTGCGTTGCGTAGAAAATTTATTTCGTGTTTCTTTTCTTGGGGTTGAACGAGGGGGAGGGAGGTGGGGGGGAACGAGAGATGGGAAGAGAGAAAAAAAGGGGGGGAGGTATAGTTGAGTGTTTAGGTTTATTCTATGAGAATTGAGAATGCAGAGGGCGAGGGATGGACAGGACAGGACAGGACAGGACAGACATAGCCAAGTATAAGCGAGCATGTAGGGGAAATGGTGGTCGAGAGGTTATAATATATCTTACTCTTACTTTTTTATATGTGACTTCTCGTCTTATTTGCGTATATGGAGTAGTTCTTATATCGTTATTTTATTCTGAGTTTCTCTAATAGCCGGGAAGATGAAAAGGGAGAAGGAAGCTGATGAAGAAAGAAAGAACAAGGCAAACTTCTCAGTCTGAGTAGGTCACGGCTCGCTCATGTATCAGTTCCGTCTCACTACGACAGCATCGTCACGGGCATCAGGATCGGAAGATATACGAGTACGGCGTCCGGGAGAGCCTACCAGGGCGAAGCAAGCACGGAATCCCTCTCCTGTCTCCAGTCCTCTCCTCTCCACCAAACTCCTACAACTTCACTTCGATCTAAGCCAGGGACACAGACGAGATATCAAAGGTCAGGACAATCTTTCTCTGTTCCGTAACTCTTAAGCGTACAGGAAGAGGATGATAAAAAGGCGAAACCAAGATAGAAAAAAACCAAATGGTACAGGGGATACAGTTGAGATCCCGATGATAATGATACAAGTACATGAGCCTCCTTCAAATCAGATCATTCCAGCCATTCCTCCGGCGGAAAACGGTCATTCCCCCCCCATGCTTGATGCCAATCTGGAAAAAAGGCCCTCCTCTCTACTGCGTCCACTCGTGGTTCCACGCCTCCCTTGCCGGCGTCTCCGTCTGCAGCCTTGAGTACTCAATCGGAACCCCCCTGGGCCCGTAGACGCCCTTCTTCTCCTGCGCCACTCGGTACAGGTACCCCTCGGGCCTCGTCCCTGGCCCCGCCGTCTTCCGCAGCTCCTCGCACGCGTCGGACATGCCCTGCTGCATCCTCATCAGCTCGCGCTCCCGGCCCTCGCGGAGCTTGCGCTGGTGCAGGAGCCACGCGCGGTGGATCGTCCAGTGCCGGAGGTGGCGCGAGCGCGCCATGCGGAGGGGCGGAGGCGGCGGCGAGAAGAGCGACCTCTTGAGCGCGTTGATATTGATCGTGTCCTCCGTCTTCACCACCGTGCCCTTCTTCTTCTTCTTCTGGAGGGGCGCGCTGGTCGTGAAGGAGCGAGAGGAGGTGGAGGAATTGGCGATGGCGGAGACCGGGATTATAGTGCGCAGGGCGCTAGAGCTGAGAGAAGAGGGGGCCGAGAGCCACCCTCTGAAGCTTGCGAGGCTCATCATGGCTGTGGGGGGCGGGTCGTTTCAGACTGGACCCTGAGGTTGTGGGTGGGATGTTTTCGTCGTTCTCGGTGGTGGTCGTGGAGGTAGCCGGCCGAGGTAGTCTGGGGTGCTGGACCGGCGGCGGTGGGCGACGAAGGGCGGCGAGAGACTTCTTTAGAGCTTCGCACACAAGGGCGGGGAGGTCGGCGGACCAGAGGTTGATCAGGGGGTCCGCGGGAGGGTTGGGCGGACCGTGGGGAGTGGCAGGTCGTTTAGGGAACAAAATCTGAGAATGACGAGTTAGGATTTCGATGTGCTTGAAATTTTGGCCTTGGAAAAGGGAAGGGGACAAAAGAAAAGGAACACAACCGCGCTGGCGGCATGTGATTGGTCAAACTTGGCCCCTCGCCCCCACAAAAATATTTTTGTGAGAGGTCCTCAGAGCAAGTTCCATTTAGAGTTCCCCACACAGCCACCACCACCGCGTTCAATGGGAATAAGTGCATCTCTTCCCCCCAGCTATAAAGCCCCACCCGCCGAATCACGATGGAGTTCCCCACGACGAAGGAGGGTGAGTAAGTGCTTACCTTTCCGATGGTGTGATGGTGGACAAGGACTTGGCCATCACACTCGAGCCTCAAAGACCTGGCAATCTGTTCCTGCCTTACCTCGTACATCACCGCGAGCTCCGAGATATCTCCCCACGCCGCGTCTCTGACCATGCCCCTCAGCTCGTGGAAGAAGGGGATCGCCTCCTCGCCCACTCCCCGGACCTTCTCAGTCAGCCACGCGAACTCCAGGATCACGTCCAGCTCCTGCATGGACCCGCCCATGGCGTGCCGGAAGACGCTAAGAGTCCCGTATCGCTCTCCCTGCCGGAACCTCTCCTTCCACCGCCGGTGCATCTCCTCGAAGTCGGGGGCCGACATCTCGAGCACGTTGAACCTCCCGGGTTGGCACCCATCCTCGAGGATCAGGCTCGAGTATGGCTTGAAGCTCAGCAGGCTGATGAGGATGTCCCAGACCCGCTGCACGATGTTCCGAAGCCGGAACTGGTACTCCCCCGTAGTGCGGGGAACCTGTCCCTGGTACCTGAACCGCTCCTCTCCTGCCCGTTCCTCCTTCCTGACGCCCTTGTACGCGACGATGTAGTCGCCGCCGCGGTGTCCGGCGTACGGAAGCTGGCTTTGGCCCTTGGCGACGTGGCAAATCTTGCCGTTGGCGAGCACCACGCTCTGTGCCTTCGGGTACTTGACCTCCGGGAACTCGACATTCCTGGCGAGCGACAAGTTGAGAATCGCCACCTCCTTATTGATTCTCGCCGAACAGGCGGCGCGCGTCGGTGAATTTCCGCCTCCCGAGTGGGAGCCGATGGCGGCGTCGGCGCCGGCCCTGATCTCCTCAACCATCCCCGACAGGCCGTCAATCACCTCGTGGCCTGCGGGCACGAACACTCCCCGATTCCTTACCAAGGCGAGGAGCCCGGCCGCCAAAGATGTCCGGAAGACCTGCAGCGTATGGCTCCTTCGGACCGTGAGTTGTCGCTGCAGGTACGGAGCGTATTTCTCTCGCTCCGTCTGGGACTCTCCCATCTGCCACAGGTCCTCCAGCCCGTGCTCCGACTTAAACCTCCCCCACATCACCTTGATATTGCTCAGGTGACGGTTAAAGTCTGGTGTGCCCTGGCTCAGCTTGACTGCTGGCATGTTCAGCAAGCTCGGAGACCAGCCCAGGCCCTGCAAGGGTGTTGAGCATTCGGCCCTTGGGAACGATGGATCCTGGACCCCCATGGTCGGGTAGTTTTCCCCCAAGGTGAGGTCCGTACTTGGCGCGGCGAGGTTGTCAGGTCCTTGCGCCCACGTCGGCGCTTGGGCCTGGCTGTACGCGGGTCCCACCCCCTGGCCCCACGCCCGAGTTGCCCGCACATAGTTGGGCGTCTCGGGCGCGTCGAAGTTCTGGGAGCGAGCCCCAACGCCCTGCTCGTGGCTGGCATCTGCGGCCTGGTTGGCCCCCGGGAGCGGACGGGCGGAACCTAGGTTCTGGATCCCTGCGTCCATGCCTAGGTCAGTGACGAGACCTGTGGGGCCATCCAGGTCCGCGTCGACTTGGGGACCTGCGTCGGCACTCAGATCACGGCCGAAAAGCGCGACTTGGTCCAAATTGGCATCGAGACCTGTGGCGACATCCAGGTCCATGTCATTGAGCGGGACCAGCCCCAGGTTGGCAGTAAGGCCCGGGATGTCGCCCAGGTCCGGGATCTCATCAAGGCTCAGGATGTCGCCCAGGCCCGAGTTCATGGCGGCACCCATGGCGACACCTGTGGCAACTTGAGGGTCGGTATCGTCAGGCTCGACCGTGTCGAGATTGGCGTTGAGGCCCGGGGCCTCGCCCAGGTCCATGTTGGGTGCAACCGTACCCGAGTTGGCGCTGAGACCTGTGTCAACGCCCAGGTCCATGTTGTCGGGCCCGGCCAGATCTGGGTTGGCGTTGAGACCTGTGTCAACCGCCAGGTCTATGTTTTCGGCCTCGGCCAGGCCTGTATTGGCGTTGAGACCCCTGTAAAAGCCCAGCTCCATGTTGTTGGGCTCGACCAGACCCATGCTGGCGTCGAGTCCCGTGGTGTTGTTTGGGCCATCGAAATGGATGTTATGGTGGCCGTTCTCGGCCGCCTCCATCGCGAGATTAAAGTACTCGTCGACGGCGAAGGGATAGTCCTGGGCTACAAAATTGAAGTTGCGGTCGCCGAGGAGGGTTTCCTCCTGACCTGTGACATCGCGGTTCGAGATACCGAAGAAGAGGCCGTCCTGGCCCTCGAAGCTGAAGTTCTCGGCGCTGGTAAAGGAGCCGTCCATGTTCGCGGTGAATATTCTCGCGAGGTCCTTGAGCGACCAGGTTAAGAATATTTACTTTGAGCAGTTTGAGCTCTTGCAGCCTCTGTTGATTGTCGCCGAGGTGGAGACGCAGGCCGTCCCGACCCTGAACCGGGTAGGTAGAACTGTTCGCGATGCGAAACAGAAGGTGCGTGTTGGGTAAGTGATGAGAAAGGGCAAGCGCGGCTATGATGTGTTTGGGGAGCGGGGTCACCGGGTCAGGTGCGAAGGAGGTAGAGGAAGATGGGGGTAGGTAAGTGGTGTGTAGAGGAAGACGAGGGTAGGTAAATGGACAAGGCAGGTGAGGTTGTGAGATGATGCTGGATGCTAATGATTCTCAAAAGAGCAGATGGCTAAGCGATGAGTGGGTATAATGCGATGCAATCGCGAGATGGATTGTTTCGGACTCTTGGAGTGAAGGACGAGTGGCCTCTTCCCCTCCCCGGCGCTGACCTCGTCCTGTTTATATAGGCGTTTGATTTTAGGTTTACGATGCACAATCAGCCCTGTCCTTACGATGCGCTCTGTTGTTTGTATACGATGTTAGAGTTTCGGCTTCAAATATCACGCCCTCTCGAATGTACCTCGCCGGCGATGTCCTCAGATGTACCTTGTCGGCGACGTCCTCGGGGGTGCCTCCGCGGCTTGCGCATTACGAGGGCGGAATCTTGAGCAAGGAGCCGCTTGTTTCGATGGGAGGCTCCTGCTTGGGGGAGGAATCAGCATCGTCGGCTTCAGGAACGCCCTTGCCCTGCCGGGCGAGAACGAGCGGCGGGCGCGGTGTTAGGGGAACGCCGCTCGGGGGGGAGTGACAGGTTAGGACCATGGGTGGGGGACGGCGAGCAGTTGGCGCACGGTACGGGGAAAGCGGCGCGGGAGAGAGTGATAAGTTAGGAACTTGGGTCGGGGACGGTGGGGGATTTGATGCAACAACTACTATCACGGGAGTCATAACAGAATCTTCCAGCGTGAGAGACAGCTCCAAACTAGAGTTGCGCTTGACCCGCAAATGCGTCAGGCGCAGAGCCAGTTCTCCGCGCAAGGCGATCTACCTACCCTGTCGTTGGCTGCACACGCGTCGGCTAGCCTTTGCCGTGGCTTCTTGGACCACAGTCAGCCCACCGATGACTCGGAAAGTCGAACTAGAGCTCGTGAGCGCAGCGTAACTGACGATACATTCCTGTCTGTTGCGTAGCACCTGCCCGGCTCGCCATCGTGGAGAAGAAGTCCGATCCTAAGATGGCTCCTCGACAGACCGCGGACCAAGGGCTCCTTTGGAGCCGACACACTCGAGTGGAGGACCTAGAGTGGCGGGACGGCTCTACTTGCCTGGCTGGCATTTCCTTACTCTTAGGAACGAGCCGGGGGTAGCCGAGCAGGGTGGGAACAGCGACCGGGAATTTACTTCCTCGAGGCTTTCGTGATGCGCAAGGGTGTACAGGGCGAGCAGGAGTAGGTGGGCAGGGTGGGAGAAGATATGCGGAACTTTATACCTCGACGCTTTCGTGATACGCAAAGGTATTACAGCTGGGAACGGAGATCGGGAATTTACTTCACCGAGGCTCTCGTGATAGGCAAAGGTACCCGGCGCGGATAGAGGAAATGGCGATGCGCTGGAAGCATTCGAAACCGTAACGAGCGCACACAACTTGTTAGCGACACGGCACCGGCCCCGGTTGAGGACTTGGATTTTGGACTAGGATGTATGTTCGATGAGATGAGCGAAGACAAGAGTCATCTTCTCTACGGCTTCACTTCGCCGTTGCGGTTTTCTTTTCTTTTTGTGATCCTCGGCGGTAAACGCATTTCTTCCCTCTCTTCTATTGTTGTTTATTTACTTCGTCAGCGCGTTCTGCATCTTGGTATCTCTCACCGACAGAACCGCGTTAAAACTTATTTTCAGTTTTGGGGCCTGGCCTGTCGAGATGGGAAACTTGACGATCTTTTATCGTTTCTCGACGGCCTCACAATGGTGGTTTTTCGTCTCATCTCAGTAGCCTCCGCGTATGTTTTTTTCTTTATTTCTCTTCACTTTATCGATGCGCGCTCAGTCTTCGAATATCTTGTCCTCTAGCAGGCGCAATAATAATTATTTTCAACTTGGGTGTTGGCCTCGGCAGATGCACGGTTCGACGGGTTGTATAAGCGTCATTCTCTCCGCGGCTTCAAAATAGGCTGGTTTCTTCACTCTCATATGCGGTGGCCGCCATTTATATCTATATTTCATATTTCTTCACATTTTGACACACTGCAATTTCAAACCTCTCATCCGCCGCGACTGTTTGACAAATATTTCAACTTGCGAGTGCAAGCGGCGGCGTATCTTTTCATCGCCAGATCGGAATCCCTACACACACACACTTGTAAGAGTAGCCCGCCCGCGACGCGACACCCATCAATTATCCTCATTTACACCATTCACAGGGGTGAAGTCGTCTCTAGGTTTGGGATGTATCATGTGGTTTGGTAGCTTCCTTGTATAGGTCTATGACGCAATACCTCAGAGCCTCAGTTTCATCTATCAACTTACATTAACGTGCCCATGGCTTCGCTGGCATGGGGTGCCATCAGGGCAGGAAGACTAGCCACGTACCTCCAGTTAACCCTGTACTTTGGATTGACAGCAGCGAGACAGACCTGGCTATCTCGTGCACATACCGGTCCGTGATTTTTCCGAGGACTGAGGACCCCGTAGACGGAGTCGGCCGTCTGGGGTAATAGGGGTTCGGAGGCACAAGGTTCGTGGGCGGTGCAATAGGGGTTGAAGCGAATTGACTACAACGGTGTATGGCACAGATATCTGCTGTAGAGAAGGGGCACGACAGCAAAAGGCAATTGGCAAGTCTCCGTACGTCATGGGCACTTGTCTGGCAAAAGGCAAGCTCGTTTCAGGCCAAAAGGGGGCCCCGTGCGCGCCCAGGAGCGGGGGGATGTCTCCTTCCCCCCTTACCCGGTGTTTCGGGTATGATCGCCGCCGGTTTCCGTACTAGATTGTAGGAGAAGACTACATGTATGCCAATTTTTGTGACAGGGAATAGACGAAAAGGCTTTATCTGATTTATTTGTGCCCAACCCCGGTCTTGGTGCGATTTGACGACCATGTTAATAAAGGGGGCAGCGCCGACCGTGACAAAAGATCGAGAAGTTAAAACAAGGTAGGATTTAACTGGGCGCGCTAGGGATTTAAGCTCTCTTGCTAGGTCGTTCTTTTTTGCGGGGTCGAAGCTTCTTTGGGGAGATATGGTTTCTGCTGGCCCACCCGCTTGGCAGACTTAACAAGGAGCTGACTGCGGCGGCGAGGGGAAAGGTTGTATTGCTTGTAGGCGTGCATCGGCTCCTGCTTGTGAGCTTTCTCTTGGCAAAGGAAGAAAGGGGGGGCCCCCGGGGACACTTATAAGGGGCGGAACGGAAGACTGTCCGTGAACGGGGCGGGGGCATGTTTTTGGGATTACGGATTGGGGATTGGACAAAACAAAAAGACGGGACGGGAGCCCGGTCTTGAAACACTTACACCCCGCCACCACCCTACATAAGAGATCTCCGGTGATGGGTTCCGTTCCCCGTTTAAAGTCGAGAAAAAGCGCCCCAAGAAGGCCAAGCCCTTGGCGGACACGGCGCGCATCGTTTCCTCATTCTCCATTCACCCGCTTCTCCACTCCCTCTATTCTCCCTGATCCCGTTTCTTGTTTTCTGTTTCTTGGGACTATATTTTTTTGTATATTTTTTTTAAACGGGACATGCTGTCTTCCTTGGCCTTTTTACGAAATCTAGACGTCTGGTTGTATTTCGCTGCTTGAGGCGGCTGGCCCAGTCCCCCCACCCCCAGTGCCATTTCCTTCCCTTACTTTACATCCTTTTTACTACTGCTTTTCTCCCCTTTAGATCTGGCTCTATTTCTGTCTCTGTCGAGCTGTATTATTATTACTACTCTACTCTTCTCATCCGTTTCGAGGGCTGGTGTCCCCATCTCACTTCCTTTCACCCCCAAGTTTCCAAACAAGAGAACGGGGACTTCATAAAGGCATATCGACTCTGCTCTCTCTCGCCAACCATAGACGAAAAGTAACAACCCCAAAAAAACAGACTAATCGATACCCCCATCTCTTACGACCTTCAATCCCTCCCAAGATCCGCAAAAATGGCCGTCCTCAGCTCCCACACCCTAAAAACCTTCCTCCTCTCCCTCGCCATATCCCAGCTCACATCCGCCCAGACGACGCCGCCCCCCTTCCAGTGCCCCTCCGCAACCACCCTCCTCTCACCATCCCCCACCTGCGCCGCGTCGTCCCTCTCCCCGCTCCCCTCGGACCCCTACGCCTTCCGCCCCTGGACCCATGAGCCCTACTGCCTCCACCCCGCCGACAAGCCCCTCCTCGGCTTCTGCCTCTTCACGAACGCGGAATTCCACGGCGGCATGAGCGTCGTCACACTTCCCGAGATCGCGGCCGTTATGGCGAACCGGACGGGGATGTGGCTCGCGCCGCCACCGCAGCACAGCACGGTTCGGCTCTGGGAGGATGGTAGTGGGCCCGTGGTTGGGGGGGACGAGCAGGCGCGGGCGCACGGGGAGGTGGTAGAGAGGAAGTTCGAGGAGCGGGCGGCGCCGGGGAAGGGGCGCGGCCTCTTCGTCCGCGAGGGGCAGAGTGTCAGGGCGGGCGAGGTGCTGTTCGTGGAGTACCCGACCCTCCTGATCGCCAGGGACGCCATCGAGGTGCTGTTGCCCGAGGAAAGGTACCGCATGAACTGGCTCAGCGTCGGGCAGCTGGGGGAGAAGGGGCGGAAGGTGGTGAGGGGGCTGTGGTCCGAGGGGAAGTACGCCGATGAGCTGGACAACGTGGTGGCTATGAATTCTCTGGGGGTGCAGTATGGCGGGTTTAGGCATCTGGCGACGTTTCCCCAGACGGCGGTGCGTCACTATCCCTCCTGGTTCCCTTTCTTCTCAGCAGTTGGGTGTTTCCACTCGGCTAACGTCTCTATGTCTAGAAAATCAACCACGCCTGCATACCAAAGTATGTAACTACTAACACCCATGCCCGCCCCAACCCACCAATCCAAAGAAAAGACACCCACCCCCACCCATATATCTCTTATCACACACGCACTAACACCGCCCACTAGCACCTACTACCGCTTCGACGAGAAAACCCTCTCCCTCTCCATCTTCGCCCTCCGCGACATCCCCGCCGGCGAGGAGCTAACCTACACCTACGTCGACCCCCTCTCCGAGGCGCCCCACAAGGACCGGCAGCCCTACCTCGCCTCGCAGTGGGAGTTCACCTGCACCTGCCCCCTCTGCGCCACCCCCTCCTCCCGCGACGCCTCGGACCGCCGGCGCGGCTCCATCCGCGACCTCAAGGCCCAGCTCGCCGAGGCGGCGCAGGACCCGCCGCGGATCGTGCGCGCCTGCAAGAAGCTGCTGGCGCTGTACGAGGAGGAGGGGATGGTGGCGCCCAGGGCCATGACGGCCGAGATCGCGGCGTACGCGGCGAACCAGGTGGGCGACGCCGAGGGGGCGGCGAGGTTCGGGGCCGTGGCGAGGGGGTATTGGGAGGTGATGGCGGGGAAGGGGAGCGCGGAGGTGAGGAGGTTGGAGGAGTTGATTCGGGATCCGAGGGGGCATGGGAGTTATAAGGATGGCGGGGGGTACGGTGGTTTGGAAGACGAGGAGGAGGAGGGGAAGGAGAAGAAGAAGGACGAGGGAGGGGAGGGGGATGCGCTTGCGGATGCGGTTAGGGCGGCGATGGAGGGCGCGAGGAAGGCTGCGAGGGAAGGGGGGAAGGGGGAGGATGAGTTGGTGGAGGAGGCGGTTAGGGCGGTGCTGAGGGGGGCTTTGAGCCGGGATGAGCTATAAGGGGGGTGCGTGTTAGAATGGGGGCTTAGAGTGGCTAGATTGGGGGTCTGTCTGTATTATTTCTGTGGTGTCTGAGGCGTTTTTTTATTTTGGGATAGTCTAGTTCCGGGACGTCCTTCTACATATGAGGAGCATGGTATGGCTTATATAGGCAATATGAGAAGGTAGAACTTGTCTGCTTAGTCTCACCTCTCTAATCACTTGTACATTCGCTCCTTCCCCCGGTTACTCACCCTACAGAAAGAGAACAAAGTAAGCTACGTTGCCCATCTGTAGAAGGAAGAAGGAGAAGAAAAAAAAAGCAACGGGTGGTTCAAGCTGTTTCCTGTAAGTGGCCAAAATGAATCACCACGACGAACCGCTGGAGGGCCAGCCTGACAGCGCTTCGCACACGGAGCCTATCCCGGAGTGTCTTCAATATCGGAGCCCGGGGCCGATATACACTCCCCGCCCAGAATACGACGTCACCGCCCTGGGCTCCGATTGCACTTCACATATCACGACCCGAAATTAACCTCGACGGGAGTATATCACAGACCGAGACGGGAAACCTTAGGCTCATGTCACTCATGTCACTCATACACTTCACATCACATCAAGAGGGACCAGAGCAGTTCTCGCAACCTCTTCAGCTCGGTATATTTCCCCCTACAAACAAAGCTTATTATCAAAATCCAACCCCCTACTTCCCTTCCCCCTTATCCCATATAACAGAAAAAGAGTTCCAAAAAAGAGTCCCAGAATTCCCCTCCAATCGAGCCCCTAACCATGAGGGACGGTCCAAAGCGACTGGGAGGTTCCACCCGAGACCCAAGCAAATTCAAAACCACATTCTTCCCAGGAACAAAGGAGATAGAGAGAGGGAGGTCTGGTTACTCTCCCCCCTAAAAGAATGACAAAAAATCAAAACAGCCCATCCCTCTCTGTCGTTCCCTCTATAGAGGGCCAAGAGAACTGAATCCCTAACCCAAAACAGGGAAAAACGACAATTTCAAACTTTGGCAGGAACGGACACGAAAGGGGAAATAAATACCGAGCTAACGCGAGTTTCCACCAACATTTGCCCCCTCTTCCTTCTCATCTTTCTCAATCCCACCCTGATTTCCTGATTCCGTCGTATTTTTTTTTTTCTTCTTTTCTTTTTCTCTCTCGTTTTTCGCTAGGAAAATATCGCAGATATTACCGTGTAAATCCCCCAAAAAAGGCCGTCTCAAAAAAGGGTTTGCAAAACGCCTCCCAAGCCAGTCCCCCCGGGGACAAAAAACACAATCATGATGAAATCCGGAGCGGAGTTTGGAGAGCAAAGAAAAAAAAGTGTTGATCCCTCCTTCCGAACTCCCTGAAAAACACAGCCTCGCAGTGATTGTTCCAATCTGCTTGTTCGGAGAAAAAAGCAAGACAGAATTCCCAAAACGCCCGTCATTTCGAAACAAAGGAGACGAAGCTTTGTTAAGGAGCGTGAAGACGGAAGAGGACAACTTTCTCTCTCCCGGGTTCGAGTAAAACGCAGTTCCACCAGCTCGATCCCCTTAAAAAAAGAGATAAAAACAACGCAATTATTATAAACCAGCAGGAAACCAGAGGGTTAAAAAAAGGGCAATGCTGAGAAAAATCAAAAACGTTTCCGACCTGAGGGGGGATATCATCGCGTAAATTGTCATGAAAAAGGGCATGTGTAATCAGAAAGAAGTAAACAATCTGTAGTTCAGAAAACAATCTGTGAAAAATATGTAATCTGTAGTCTTGACCAGCCAAAGCACTCTCAGACGGTCCTCGGCGTATGAACATTGCTGCCCACGTCGATTACGTCGTCGAGGTGGTTACACATGGCGACGAACAGGTCGAAGAAGAGCTTGCTCCCGCCGGCCTCCATGGCGGCCTGCATGGTTCCGCTGCGCTTGAAGGTCCTGCGGCAGCGGATGATGAGGGCAAGGTAGTGGGCGCGCAGCCTGGAATCCGAGTCGGGCGTGTGGGCGTAGGCGTATGCGGCCGAGCGCAGGATGGTGCCGACGTCGATGCCGGACTGGAGGCCCTGCTTCCGGAGCGCGAGGAGCTTGAGGTCCTCGAGGCCGTAGCGGTCGGCCGCGCAGTACACTACCGTGTCGCGGAGGAGGTCGTCGCCGGCGCTCGTGAGGTAGACGGTGGCCTCGCATGACGAAGCCGCGGCGGTGGCGGCGGACCGGCGGGTTTTAACGGAGGAGGCGTCCGAGCGCGGGGAGGGGTACGGGGACGAGCCCGCCCCGGCCGCCGCCGAGTCCTCGAGTTCCCACGAGTTGCGGATCTTGTCGTGGAGGAGGCGCGGGTAGTAGTCGCCCTTGTAGAGGTACTCGAGGACGGCGGAGAAGACCTCGGGCTCCTCGTCGGGGAGGGAGATTCTCTTGCCCTGCTGCAGGTCGAAGGGGCGGCCCCGGCAGGCGGCCTCGAAGAAGGGGGCCTGGCGGAGGACGTCCTCGTGCGCGGCGAAGAGCCGGCCCTCGCGGCCGACCGTCAGGGTGACGATGGGCGAGGGCGCAAGCGGCTTGCTGATCGACATGGCCGAGGAGGTGGAGGGGCGGCCACCGTGGTGGCGGTTGCCCCCCCGCTCGGCGCGGATACGGGCCTGCTCGTCGCGATCGAACGACTGCTGCAGCTTCGACAGCTTCTGGGGGTCTCGGGTGCTGCTAGACTTCTTCAGCCTCGCAGACTTGTCGACGCGGGTCTGGTCCTGGTTGGACCGGAACGACCTGGAGAACATGTCGGCGGAGTTTGGGGCGCGTAGCTGAGAAAGATGAGACGTCCGGGACACTTTTGTCGGCGGGGGTTTTAAGCTGGGAGGGAATGAGGCGGAAACGGATCCGAGGATGGCGGGCAAAACGGGATTGAGAGATCCGAAGGGGAGAAAAAGACGTTCGCAGGACAGAAAGAGGTCAGTGAAGCCCTGGTATGTGTCGCTACTACTGATTCCCTTCCCCGTATTCCCAAGACGAATCTTCCCGGTTCCCGGGGATTATTGTCCGCGTGCGCCTCGGCTTGCGCTTGCTCCTCGTTTTTTTTTTCCTTCCCAAAACCCCGGTCGATTAACTTAATGAGCGACGAAAGGAGCGAAGAGGGCGGGTGAGGATGAGGAGGGTGTGCGTATTCGGAAAGAAGGAATCGCCTTTGTCGCGCAAAGGGAGAGCAGCGCGCGACAGCAGCGAAAGTGGGAGGAGGGGCGGAGATGGAGGAGGAAGGAAGGAGGGGCCCGTGAGGAATATCTCTAGAGGTGGATTGACTTGACTCTTTAACGAGCGGCTAGGGATATTCCCAAGAAGAACTTTGCGACCCTTGGTGTTGGCGTGGTGGGGGATGGAAGGGGGGGGGAGGAGGGAAGGAGGAGAAAGAGAGGTGAGAGATGGAGGTGTGGGGGAATTGATATAGTTCACACACCAAGTATTTTGGTTTAGGCTGGCACGGCGGGGCGGGGCGGTAGGGCGAGCGGGTGGACGTCGTCGCCGCCGTCGCTGGGGCCGCGGGGGTACACAGCAGTTGGAGCCTGATTTCGGGTGTCGAGCACATGGAGTATTACTCGCAGGGTACGTGTGCGGGTACGTATTACAGGACGGAGACACAAACGGCAGAGTAAACAGTCATCACTTCGTCCTATCACTTTGCCGTATTTCAGCATCTCGGTACCAGTTAACTGGTTCGCTGTCCAGCTTTCTGGCCTGCAGATGTGCAGAAGTACTTCCCAGACCAGGATCCAGCACTCTGGATTCAGGGCACGATGTCGTCGTAGCTCCACAAGCCCGAGTCCAGGATCTGGGACTCAATGTCACATTCTTAGTACCAGACCGCCTTATACTTAACGGTGGGCCCAACTTCGAGTACCACCTCACTTCACTCATCGTCATGCACCAGCTCAAAGTTCCAAGGCACAGCCCAAAAGCCCGCGCTGTCATACCATTCGTCGTCCCGATATCTCCGCTGTCCAACCCCGTCACAGAAAATCCATTTCAGCCATGGCACCGCCCCAAGTCGTAGTCGGTCGGGACAGGTACTAGCTTCACGCCATCGAGCTAGCGCCCGTTCTGTCTAAAGTACTGGATATTCGGTATTCGCCACACACCCCCTCTTTAACTCTTTTAACTACCTCTTTCCTACCTCGGCCATTCGCCCACATGGCGCCGGAGAAGGGCCACTAAGATCGCCAATCCGGGGATTTCATGCGCGCGCGCAGCCCCGTCCAGTCACTCGCTCTGATAGATCGGGAAGCCGATATCAGGTACTATCCTCGGTCCACCGAGTTGCGCACACCTACCCAAGCTATACGAGTATTTACTCCGTACGCACACGCCCGTGTCCGGCCGAGATTCCCTTTAGCGCCGAGCTACCTTCGCTTCACAAGTGCATTGCGCAAGTCAAGCGAAATCCCATAGTGCCCGTCACACAAGGGAAGCCAGCAATGCCCAGCTGTCCCCGCAATCGTACACGCACACAATCTCCAAACCAAAGAACCGAGCCTAGAGCCCGCTTTGGGCACTGTAGCCGGGCGATTCCACTTCTTGGAGTCCGCGCGTCAGCTCATCACATCCACGCGTTAATTTACTTGCCTCATCTACGCGTAGTCCACGCGGTGCCATGTGACGTGCCCCCATCTACCTAACCCCCTAATAACTACCCGTTTTACACTTTCACGCTCACCCCACGGTTGCCGCCTCGGAAAGCAAATGTGAGTCAGAGGGACGAGTGCACGGGTGATCCACAGCGGCGCGTAGGTCGAGATATTCCAATATTTTCGTAACTTCGTTTGGTTTACTCGTAAGTGCATGACGAGGAAGGTGGGATGGTTGCTATCTCTACTCGGCTTGTTGCAATCCAGACCCTGCGTGAAAAACACCACTTTCCCGTTTTATTTAGAAGGTGACGCTTGATAATAACGTCGTTGCCTTCCCGGAGATGGGCCCGATGGGCCATCCCGAGTGGGGCCGGTTTCCGGACCCGCCCGCTCCCATGATCGCCCAAGACTTCCAGTTCCTCCCGGCCCCGTATTGCTTTTGATGCGAGCCACGGCCAAGGAACGGTAGTAAAACTTCTAGATTGTAGTACTCCGATTCCATAAACCCCCTTCCGCCCCTAAATCACCTTCACCTACCTCATTCCTCATCCTTCACTAGACACCCCCTAAATCTCAAAGGAGCCCCCAGCCAAAACTTCTTCACCTTGAAAATGTCTTCCACGTTACAGTCTACAGATCTAACTAGTGTATACCATCCTCTCCAGATAAATCGCCATGAACGCCCTCGGCCCTAGACTCCGTCTATGTAAAAAGAAAAAAACAGGCATTACTCTTGTTTGGGAAAGGCGGGCCTCAAGCCCATCCCATCCTCTTCCGGTACCACTTCAGCGTCTCGATGCCCGTCTGCACCTTCATCCCGCACCGCGCGTCGAGCACGAAGGCTTCCCACGCCGCGGCCTTGTCCAAGCTCGCCTGGCACTCGGCGATCTTCTTCTTTCTGAACTCGTCCGGGTCCACGTCGCCCTCTCCGTCTTCTACTGCCCCCTCCTTCTCTCCCGCCTCCTTCTCCCCGTCTCCCTTCTCGTCCGTCTTCTTCTCCGTTTGCGTCTCACCGCCCGAGAGGTCCAGATGCCCAAGTGAGGCCGATAGCCCGCCGGTCGGCGTGCCGATCGCCTCCGTCCAGGCCAGGGCGCCCATCTCGTAGTGCGCGCAGGGGAGGATATAGTCGTCCTTCGTAGGGCCTTTGAAATTCGACCTGCAAAAACATTAGCAAACTGATTCCCATCCTCCCCACCCCCACATCTTCAACGTTGCTCGGGGGGAAAAAAAACATACCGATCAAGCTTCAACACCCCCTCCAGCTCCCCCCTCGCCTCCCCAACCCTCCCCAGCACCCTCAGCAGCGACGCCCTACACACGCTCCTCACCGCCTCCTCCTCCTCACCCCTGATCTTCCCCAGCGCCTCCTCCCCCGCCGTACACCTCCCCCACTCGAGGTACCCCAGCGCCCTCTCCGCCTGCTCCGCGTCGTGCCTCCTCCCGCCGCCCCACAGGTACAACATCTCCTGCGCGGGGCTGACCCCGATCGCGTCCACGAGCCCTATCCCCAGCTCCTTCGCCCGGGCCTCCCACTTCTTCAGCTTCCGCAGCGTGAAGACCTCGAAGGGCAGCTGCTTCGCCAGGAACTTCTTCTTCCCCGCGGTCTCGGGCGCCCTCGCGAACACCTCCTCGGCCGCCTTCTTCCTCGCCGCCGCCTCGGCCGCGTCGCCCCGGTGCACCGCGTCGCGGTACAGCTCCACCTCGGCGCACCCCTCGAAGTAGAGGTACATGGTGCGCGACCAGTCGCTCAGGTCCAGGCAGGCGTGGAACGAGTCGCGCATGAGGGTCCAGTCCATGGCGAACGTGGCGACGAGACCCATCTCGAACGTCCGCAGCGCGTCCATCTGCTTCATATTCGACGGGGGCATCTCCCTCAGGCACGTCAGCGCGTTTTCCAGCCTCCGGGCGTTGGCGTGCATCCGGGACTGCTCCAGGTACCAGAACCCGGAGTTCGGGTACCGAGCCCGGAGCCGGACCAGGAGTTCCCGACACTTCTCCACGGGCGGGCCCACGACCTCGGCGTCCTCGTCGTAGAGGTTGGCGGGCGGGAGGATGTCGGCGAGGCCCAGGAGCCCGTTGTAGTACGACAGGATGACGATGGCGGCGATGGCGCCGTGGACGTTGGGGAAGGCGGTGCTCTCCCAGAGCATGCGGATGCCGCGCTCGCGGTCGCCCTTGAAGCCGATGATGCTGAGGAGGCGGGAGAGAGCGGGCGGCACGAGGGTGAATAAGAAGAGGAGGGTGCCGTGGCACATGTAGGCGCCGCTGTGGATGAAGACGTCGCGGGGGTTCGTGAAGACGCCGGAGTCGGCGGCGGTCTTGGGTGGTAGCGTTGAGGTTGGCGGGTCAAGACTAGAAGGCGTAGAGGCGGGCGAGGGGGAGGATGGGGAAGAGCCGGACGTGGAGCGGGAGTCCCCTCCTTCTAGGGCCGGGTCGGGGGCGCCATCTTCGTCCGAGTCGCGGAACTCATCATCCCCGAACGTTCCCGGCATCCTGTCCTCGGCAAACTGCTCAGCCAGGGGCTTCGTCGCCGTCGGTGGGGCACCCCCCTGGGTCGCATTCACATCCATCTGGATGATGGCTTCGAGCGCAAAGTACGCCTTCCTGAGCTTGTAGAAGCTCTTGATCCCCTCGGTCAAGCTCTCGTGCAAGACACCCACGACGGCGCCCATGAGCATCGCCTCGGCGTTAATTAGCGCGTACTCGGTCCCAGGCGGGTAAACGCCGCACTTCCCCTTCCCCTCCGCGTCCGCGCAGCCCGCAAACTCCTTCTGCGCCCTCTTCTGGTCCGCCAGCGCCCTCGTCTCGCAGTCGTTCAGTTGGGCCGAGGCCATGGCCATGACGTCCTTCTCGACGCCGAGGATGGAGCGGATGAAGAGGATCACGGCGAGGGAGAGCTGATGAAAGCACGAGTTGGGGGAGGACTTGAGGCGGGACTCGGCGAGGTCCATTTGGTCGTCTATTATGAGGTCGGCGGCCGAGAAAGCATCTTCGAGGCTGGAGATCTCCTCGGCCCATACGTCTTCCTTGGACTTAGGCTTAGGCTTGGGGGTGGAGGGGGCTGAGGGGGAGGATTCCGCTTTGGGCTCCTCTGCGCGGAACCAGGAGGCGAGGCGGGCCATGGTGAGGGCGGGTCTGTTGGGTTAGATGGGGAGATGGTGGCTGGGGATATTGAGAAGGAAAGAAAAGGGGAAAGGGGGGTCCAAACGCGATGACGGTACAATTGGCCTATAGGATCATGTCTGGGGAGGTGGGATATGATGGAATGTTTGTTCGAGGTCGTTGCCGATCGTGGCTGGAGTGTGGGGGACGAAGCTCGAATCGGAGTGAAAGCGATGAGAGGGCAGTGATCAGAGTCAATTGTCAATTACAGGTACGACAGTAAACTAAGGATGAAAAGGATACGAAATACGAAACAAGACGACGCGCAGTCAAGGAGGTACGGCCAGCCTTTTGAAGCGAAACGTCTATTGGAAGTCAAAGCAAGCTCCGCAAAATCTCGGGCGTTTATTGTCGCTGTTGGGGAAGGTGGGGCAAAAGGGAGGCGGAAGTGGGGTCTAAGGGGGAACATTGGAAGGGAAACGGGGGGTTACGCGGCCGACTCGGCCGACGCGGAAGAAAGTTACCAGCGGTAGAGCAGCGCGTACACAATAGCGAACTAGCTGTATGCGGCACAGGACGGTGCATGGCCACAGATATGCAATGGACAGGTGTGTGGTTTGAACCACTAGGGGCAAGACCAGGACGAAAATATGTAAGGAGGGAGGGGGTGTGTTTCAAAGGCGTTGCGCGTTCAAGGTTTGGGGCCGAGCCACTGACGTGCATATTTTTGCGATGACAAGAGTTGCTAGCGCGGGACGGAAGTTGACAGCACCGATATTGATAACGAAGTGAAGTGGCGGGGATGGTCGGGGACGGAGGGATTGACACTGGATTCGGTGGGTAGGGGGGGGATTCGGCGGGTGTAATATCCCATCCCGATCGGAGCTACAGTTAGCTTATAAGTACGGGATGCGCTTGCAGTGAGGCGGAGCAAGTTGTTCCACTACCGTTCGAGAAACTATTCAACCACAAATCCAAATCCAAGATGATGCTGTCGCCATGTCATGGCTAGGTCGTCCCCGACCGCGTCCCATGGAGCCGCCAGTGTCATGACATAGCATCCGTTCGTTGGCTTGACACGTGAATCCATCTTCCTCTGATATGTGTACGAGTAGAGGGGAGAAACGCGCGGACTGGGCCAACTAGTCGCCCGTATTGCCGCTTGGAAAGTCGACAGCGTCATCATCCTTCTGGTTCCCGCTCTTCCTGCCTGTACTCTTTCTTAGCTGACAGCTCGACAGGTACCTCACGCATGTATCGTCGCCTGCATGGAATGTCAATGTTCATCCTCTGTCCACTCCGGTCAGCTGACCATCACGGCTCGCGCCTTCCCTTACTTCCCAACCCCAACTCACGACCACCCGACTCAGAACTCAAACTCAGACGGCAAAACCAAAATGGTAGAGCTGCTACCATGACAGAGGGTCTCTTGGACTTATCAGCCTGCCCACCGAATGAAGTAAAAATGCAACAAAGTTACATAGGAAACGGCTTTCTGACCCATGTTAAATCGGTGAACCTAGAGCGCGTAGACTTTCCAGACACCAATAACGTTCAAGATTAGGTACCTACCTCAAGGACAAAATGAATAGACTCTCGCTTTATCTTCATCACGAGACGACCATACACAGTGGCGGTGGCAAACGGGAAGGTTTGGATCGTCTGACGACTTACGGTATAAAGAATCCGCCCTTACCGCAGTTCTAGATTTATTGCTACTCCTCGTAGTTTTTGAAGAATCGAAACGGGCATACTGCTTGCTTGGACAGTCCCTATATCCTACCCTAGTTGCGACCCCTCAAAGCTACCCTCTTCTCTCTCTCTTTCGACCCTAGCTACCTGGGCAAGCGACACCTTCCAACTCGAGCGCTACAATGCACCCGCACGCCCCCGCAGACAAAATCTCTCCGGCCCGTCGTCAGAATGGCGACCGAGAGCTCACTAAGCCTCCGCCCCCATACGAGGGCGCGTCGGCAACCCCCCGATCCACTCAACAAGATACACTGGCAGGGGGGCAGTCGAGTGACTGCAAGTATCAGTCGAGGACACCCACAACGAAACCCCCCATAAAGGTTGCCATGCTTCCAAAAGACTGTCCTTCACCCGGGTTTCACTACATGGCCAACACCGGTGACAATCACTCAGTCCGGGTCCCGACAAGTCCCAGGGCGGCACCCTCGATATATACTATCCGAAACATCAAAAGCCGCATCAACACACGTATCGCCCGCTCTTTGTCGATATATATCGATGATTCCCGCACGCAATTGGCCCCTAGCGACCTGGCCCGCATTGGGCCGGGCGAGATAGAGCGGCCCATTGCCAACTGCTACGACTGGACTCGTGACTGGAATTCCATGGTGCATCTAAGAACCACAGGAAATTTGGGTAACGGCGGTGAGACATGGAGAGGGTGGGTCTGGCTATACTTTGCCATGCCGGTATCTGGGATCAGATCCATCCCTTGGAGTGACCCGTCCCAGACCCAGAGGCTAGAAGAGGATGCGCTGCCCATCCTACTCCCGGACAAGAGGCTAAGGTTCACTTGGAAGTTCTGTGAGCGGACGGACCGTCCGCGCTGGGGAGGCTGCTTCTACGTCGCTTACAAGAACGGCGGGGGGTTGGCGACTGGTGGTGGTACCCGGCCACCTGTGGCGACTCTTGACAGACCCTGGGAGTTCTTCGATCCTGGCAAGACCGACTAGTACGTTAAATACTGCACGGGTGGGGGGATGCGATATCTATGAGACAATTTGTACTAATCTATATACCTCTAGCGCTGAGATGGACTGCCGTACCGGTGCCGGGAGATTCAAGAAGGTGATGTGGTATCACAGGACGCTTGGGTATGGGAATGATGTCCTCGGCCAACCCGTCGAGGCGTGGAGCGGCCGTGAGAAAGCGCTATACACAGAGTTTGTCAGCAGCTTCCTACCCCAAATGCCTTGCAAGAACTAAAGATTCGCCCTTTCCGAGGCTGCGTCCAGGCATACGGACATGAAAGGAGGAGCCATTTACTAGCAGGGAAGGCGCCTGGGATAAACCTCATTTCAATGCAACGACCCAGATCGGGGCCGAGCGGAAGCCGATAGGCCGCCACAATTGCTGGCAGGTGGGACTACCTGCAGCTGGACCTTCCCGTCCTGTGACCTTGGATTCTCATCTCCAACCAAGCTAGTTAAAGGGAAAGACTCATCCAGGCTCTTTCCTCCCCTGAATACACACATCTCTCCCCGCATCATCGCTGGAAAGACAAAGCCAGTTTTGGAAGGAGATACCCGTGAGGGTTAGGGGACTTCCGAGAAGTGGGCACGTGATAATTAAGCATCTAGGTGGTTTGCCCTCCCAATTCCGTACTGACTCTCCTGCCAAGGGAAGGAATGCCTCACCTGATCAGTAGAATATCTAATCCAGGAAGGAACCTCCTACGGCATGAGTACCTGTAGCCAGCTGATCCACCAACATATAAAATAGGGCCTTGGTGGTGCTCCCTTGTCTCCCCTTATCACAACTTCATTCTTCATCCACACCCATTATCTCGAGCACCGGCCAGCGGTCACAGTGACCCGATCCATTCGTCACCCTATCCTCGGAGCATCATGTTGGCGATTCGAAAACTTGGCCGTCCGCCGCTTCCATATGAGTCCGTTAATCCGGCTCAGTCCTTGATTCTGCTTTTCTTTCTTCCCAGAAGTCATTATTTGAAGCTTGACATTATAAGTTCATCCATTTTTTCCAGTCTTCCATTGGTACGACTGGCTTGTCACTTTGATTCAGCCCTGGAAACTGCCGCTGCGACTACCGATACCGTCAACAAGAGAATCTTCGGCGGTGAAGTATCCCCGAGAAGGTGTTGACGAGGACCTGCGGGAGTCGGCTACCTACGTCTGGGGAATGTGGTCTGTCGATCCGGCGCGAACGCCCTTGCGCAGATCCATTTTGACCAACTGAGATGGATATAGTCGATTACTTCTGGGACGGGGGGTACCCTGGGCAGAGCCCCGACGTCGAACTCATCCCTTCGGCCCTCAGCCAAGTTCCCCTGGGTCCCACCTCCTGCGTAAGTGGGCTCATCACTTTAGCAAAGTGACGATCTAAAGCTAAGACTCATAGCTAACAGTTAGCAGAACCCAAGCTAACCAGGAGGTCGAGAGGGCCCGGTAGGGTTCGTTGACTTCCATCTTGACGGAAGGAGCCCCTGGCCCCCTGGGGTACCAAAATGCGCTGGATTCGTGCATCAGAGTGGCGGGGCTGGTGCAGTTGATACTTTTTGGCATTCTCACGCCCACGGTCAGACCCCTGTCGCAGCCTCAGGCCACAACTCCACCCAACAGGCTCAACCACGCCGCTGATGCCACCTTCCCCGTCCCTGACCGCGCCAAACACACAGGGAGACGGCCTCGGAGGGAGAGGATGCCGCCGCGGCCAGCGAGACCGCCCACGCCAACGACACCACAGCCACAACTGCCGGCACCGCCTTGATGTAACTGGCTGACGGGGGAGGAGCGGGATCCGAGGTCCCCTGGAGCCCAACTGCGCTGGTGGGAGTAGTCGTTGGGGTGGCGACACTCGTTTTGTGGTTGCCCTAGGGGTTCTTGGGATGGTGATGATGGATAACGCCGGGATGCACCAGGCTGCGGGGGATGAAGCGTTTTTCGATGCCACTGTCCAGCGTGGATGTATCACATTTTTATTTTTTTTTGTACAAGTACTTGTATATGGGGTATAAGTGAAGACATGGAGTTCAGTGAGGCAGACATCAATTCTTAATGGTGGTGGTGTGAAGGGCAAAGGGGGGGTGACGACCACACAGGTGCAGAAAGTGCAGGACCATGAGCATTTGGTAGATGGATACCTGTCGCCTATCTGTCCCCTCTTCCCCCCTCCTCCTCTTAGGCATAAATAATATGATTGTCCACAAGATTTACAATCTCATCCGACATGTTATGCACTGTCTTTATCTCGTCCTCCGTGGTTTTTATCGCTTTTTCCACTTTTGTCATCTTATGAGTCGGGAGTTCCCCTCTAGCATATCCAATCTCGTCTCCACCGTTTCCAGTGGTGGGCCAGGTACTTGAACCACGCCCACACGTCCACGTACTTGTCCGTTGGAGTAGCCCCGTCAGACCGCACTGCCATTTTCTCAAACACCTTCTGCTCATCGACCCGATTCCGTAGGAATTTGCGCGCCGAGTCGGCGGCTCGCTGCTGGTCTTCCCCCTCGTACCCCAGGACGATGAAGTCAAAGCGGACTCCCGCCGATCGGGGGCAGCACAGAGGAGAATTGTTTGCTTCTTTTCCTTCGGCGTGGATCCAAAGGCACTGCTTGGTTGCTCCAGGTCACCTTAAGTCTTATCGCTCTTGGTGATAGCGCAAGACATGGAGATGATGTCGAATTTCCCCTCGATAGGCAGTTCAAGGGCCTACATAAATTGAGGAGTTAGTTCGCGCCTTGACACACTCAGTGCTTGGCTGCTTGCTCGAACAAGTATGCGACTCACGTCCATTGCGCTCTTTGCAATAAAGTGCGCTCTCGCACCAGGCGGGGAATTCATGTCGAGCCGATACACGAAAAACTTAAGCCTGGGACAGATACAGCAGATAGCGGACGCCATGAAGGTTCCGAGCTACGTCTCCGAGTAAGTGTAGGGCCGGACATGCCGTCGAGGCCGTCATCCTCGTACCCCGAGTCGCATGACCAGCCACCTTCGATGAGGTTATCGAGGTTCCGATTGGTATTGTCGACTCCATCGTCAATCAAAGCGACTCGCACTTCAGTGATAAATTCATCTGACACCTCCTCTCGCTTGATGCCAAGTCGTTTGATGCTCGTTGTAAATTTGTCCACGATCTCGAACCACTCGTGCCGTCTATGCCGGGCGAGTGATGGTTGATTCGGGCGCGGGCTGAGGATACTGAGCAAGCGGATGGATTACGTCTGGATGCTGGTGTCCATATCATCGACAACATTCTCTGGCCACATATCAAGGGCAGATATTTTCCCCTTTTCGTCATCAGCATGCTGTCTGTTCTTACTTTCATCCCGGTTTGTCTTTGGTTCATTCTCACTCCCTTGGATTCTTCCGTACTCTGTTCGTTACATGTCCCCCATTCTTGACGTCGCTTCCTTCTTTCGATCTTCCGCTTCCGGTCTTCTCACCCGTCATGTTCTCCTTGGATCTTTCCCGCCGTAGTTGGCTGCGACTCTTGCTAACTTGTCTTTGAACTTGTCCAATTTCTTCTGGTCTTGTTCTTGGGGTCTCAATGCACTACAAACAATAACAAGGACTTGTATAAGTATTTCAAATCACCTCCACCATAGTTCTTTTTTTTTTTTGAGATTTTATTGGAATTATATGCTGCTTGGTCCTCGCAGTGGCTGACCTGGGTTTTATGCATATTATATATACGCTTTAAACGAGGGAGATTGGCGATACCGCCAATGGCACTCCAGGTGCGTAGGATGGCGTTGTTGCCACTCCACCAGAGATGGAGCTCAACGACATGAGGCCGTATCTACCTTTTGGGTGGCGCCAGGGCAGGTGTCGACTTTTCGCCAGTCGAAAATCTCAATAGACTGGAACCCTTCGAACCACCTTGCAATCGATTCTTCACTATGAGCGGGTCGATCCAGGTCAAATACAATGACCTTGACGATGTGTCGCACTCCTCGGGCCTTCATGAGCTTAAAAACTATCTCCATGACTGTTCTTCCTGCCTCTTTACTTTTTGGTTTCTTTGCAGATGACTCGGCGTACCGCGACGTGGTACAGCATCTTGCCAAATATGTCTTTCTCATACACAGCCTTGGATACGTTTTGGCCCACAACCAGCTCTCACTGGAGCATTGCGAGGCAAGTGTGCATTTCTGTAGTGGCGATATTTTAGCTGATTTTGAAGAGAATGTCGGCACCGATTTATTATACCGAAGTACCGAAGCATAGTGTTTCTCTCTCTCACGCTTGTCCACCAATGCGTACCCTGACGCTCGGAAATCTCTCCTGTCACTTTCCCAACCTTACCCAAGAGAGAAGCAAATCGCAATCAAGGCGACCAGAGCTGCACAAACGCAAACGCCTTGTATGGTCCCCTAGGCAGGAAACTTCTCCATCTCGCTGAACTACCGCTAGCTGCAGCTATAGATCCACGTGTTATCGTGCTTGTCCAGCTCCTCCTCGTCGACGGAGTAAACAGAAGACAGACTAAGATGAAGGAAAGCGAGCACGATGTGGAAGGTGGAAGTCGAGGGTGGGGAGCCTGGACTAATGGGTCATTTATATTTATCTTATTCAAGGGCGTATCGCGAGGGCCAATGGTGAGGAAAACTGTTATTTGTCAGTTAGTCGAGGATAAGTGGCCAGGCCCACAGGTGCACCCTGGAACATGAGGTGAAACCATTTACTAGCGGGGAAGACGCCGAGTATATGTCCCAAATTAGAAGCGAACCCAAGATCGGGACCAAGCGGAAACCGATAAGCCGCCCCAACCGTTGCAAGCACGGAGCAGGTTCAGGTAGGAGGTCATCCTCCAGAGCTCTGACGCTCCTGCACCATGGAAGATCAGCCCTGCCTCTAGCCTAAGCTGTAACTAGGAGCGTGACGATGAAGCAAGTGGATGGTTCGCCCTTTCTGTACCCAATTTAGGAAGGAATACAGTCGTACCAAAAAAAGCAATCCCCCGTACTACTGCACGAAATCCAGGAAGGGATACCCACGTCGGCAGCCTCTGCAGGTAGCTAACCTACACCTTATGAGATGGCATTTAGGGTTGCTCCCATTGCCTTCGTCACTATAAGCCCAATCTCCAGGTATATCGATTGATCGCGCATTAACCAAAAGCCACAATGACCCGATGCATTCGTGATTCCATCGCCGAATTGTGTTAACGATTCGGAAACTTGGCGGTTCGCCCCCTTCCGCCCAGGTCCAGGAAGGAACCAGCGTAGCAATGGCTTCAGAGCCATGCTCCACCAGCACTTGCTAAGTAACCAGAACGTTCTCCTTAATCTATCAAGTCACACATACAGGCTGCCCCAGCATGACCACCTAGCTTCCTAAGACGTATGCTGGAATGCCGAGGCCGCCTGCCGGGTTGAGCGCAATGAACTCGGCAGGACAAGCTAGCGAAACCTTGGACTTGGAGAATGAACCTCGACGGCTGAAGGCACGTAGAGCATCATGAGGCAGTGTAATAAATACGTTTTGTTCCAGCAGCCTGTGATTTCGCTTCTCTCTTTTCCCCAATTATCATCATCATCATGTTTTCGTAAGCCCACCCATTTTCCCAGTGTCCGATCGATATCACGCCCCCTTCTTCATCAGATCTCTCCCTAGTTCCTTGCCGTTTTTCCATCTGCAGGGAAGAAGGCAGATGGTAGTCCCATCCTCCCTCGCCAGACGCCCCATTTCCATCCACATCCCACGCGTCCGGAGTTTGTGCCAAACATTCTGCAGTTACTCCAAGCATCCGAGTTGGATGCCGAGCTTCACAGTTTTTCTCCATCCTCCTATATTGGTCCCTATAACATCAAAAGTGTCTGAGTTGGACCCCGAGCTTCGCAGTTCTGTTCAGCATCCTGCATTGACCATTATCCCTGTATCCTGCGTCGATGCGACTTCCAAGTGTGCATGGACAGGTGCATTTCGGCTAACACATATAGTTTTGGAATTTTTAATATTTTTTTGGGGGACCAGAACTCGGGCGACATCGAACTCCGCCCCTTCGGCCCTCAGCCAAGTTCCCCTGGGTCCCCGCCCGCCGCGTAAGTGGATTCATTACTTTGCTAGCAAACTGATGATCTCAAGTCGAGATCTCGTAACTAACAGCGAGCAGGACTCAAGCCAATCAGGAGGTCGCGGGGGCCCAGGGAGGGGCCGAGGGGGAAGGAGAAGCCGCCCCCCCAACCACCAACCCCCCCCCGGCCACCAACCCCACCGATGCCAACATCCCCCCCTGCCACCGACTCACCAGCCACCACCACTGTCGCCCGCCCCATCACCCCTGCTCCAACTCCGCCACAGGCGCCATCTCCGCCACAGATCTCACTTCCGCCACCGGCCGCCCCCGACGCCCGCGACCCCGCCACCACCACCACCACCACCACCACCACCACCGACGCCCCCCGCGACGACCCCAATGCCGACAACACCCAGGGGGCCAGGGAGGGTGGTTAGCTGCCTCCCATTCTCACGGGAGGAGACCCTGGCCCCCTGGGGCGCCACAGGGCACTGGGGGTATGCCTTACAATCGCGATCCTGGTGGTGGCGGTAATTTATGGTACTCTCCACTTCGCGGTCAGACCACTGTGGCAGCCTAAGGCCACAACTCATCCGAACAAGCCTAATCCCGCCACCGATCCCTCCTTCCTCATTGCTGCCCACAGCCAACATCCAGCAATCCGACAATGGCGTCCTCTGATCCCAAGCCCGCCACCACGACGCAGAAACAGGCGGAGGAGCCTAAGCCTGAGGAGATGAAGCCCGCCGCTATTGGCGAGGACGATGAGTTCGAGGACTTCCCCGTAGAAGGTACGTCTGGACCACTACTTCTTCCTTCCTTTTCGGACCCCCCCCCCCCTGCCTCCCTGCTATCTACCCCGGTCGCCTACTCTCCTTCCTTAGCCTTTACAAGGGAAGGAAAAAAAAGAAACATCCATGACTGACAAGAAGGAATATCAACAGACTGGCCACAGGAGGAGACCGAGGCCGCGGGCGGCGCGAACACCAAGCACCTCTGGGAGGAGAGCTGGGACGACGACGACACGACGGATGACTTCTCCACGCAGTTGAGGGAGGAGCTGAAGAAGGTGGAGAGCGCGAAGAAGCGATAGAATGGTCGGCCGAGAAACTTCGTTTTCTTCGTCAAACAGATGGTGGAGAAAGTCTTTTGCGCGGTGTGTTTTGATAAAGCAGGGAAGAGGGGCGTGTGCTATTTCACGGTTAGGGAAGATGGCAAGATGACGAGACTGGTGCGGTTTTACCAGGGTCGTGTTCCAACCCCCAGTGGTTACCAGGCATTCTGTTCGCGAATACTGGAGAAGAGTCTGGCGGAAGCCGTCCGTTGTTATTCCTCGGGGCGAGAGGGAATCGGTGATGGGGGCCATGGGGGATAGCAGCGGTACGGGCGAGGAGGTCTGTCTATGATATGGATACGTCCCGCTCCTCTTTTCAACGATGATAGACAGCGAATATAATGTTCCCTACGGGGGGTATGGAGAGGCCGGAAACTCATCTGCCACTTGCCCACGCTCACATGTGAACTCTAACACTAGTGTAGCCCCCCTCTCCTCACCTAGAGACCCCATTACTACGAAGCTGAAGTCACGCGATAGGCAGAGTAGGTGTCACAGTCACGCTCGTCATATTTCCTATATCGTTTCTTATCTAGCATGTTCCCATTTCCCATCGGATCCCGTGTCCCACATTAACATCACAAAAGAGAGACCCTCCGTGGGAAGGGCCCTCTCCCTCGCACCCATGTACAGATTTATTTGTTCGACAGAGCGGTCACACCAGGAAGATCCTTGCCCTCGAGCAGCTCCAAGCTCGCGCCGCCACCGGTCGAGACGTGGCTGAGCTTGTCCTCGACACCGTACTTGGCCGCGACGGTAGCGGTGTCGCCACCACCGATGATGACGATCTTACCCTTGGCCGCGGCATCGACGGCGGCATCGAGGGTGGCCTTGGTGCCGTTGGCGAACTTGTCGAACTCGAAGACACCAGCGGGGCCGTTCCACAGGATGGTCTTGGCCTCATTGATGGCCGCCTTGAAGAGCTTGACGCTCTCGCTTCCGCAGTCGAGACCCATCCAGCCCTCGGGGATGCCGTCCTTGTCGGTGGCGGATCCGGTGTTGGCGTTGGGGGAGAAGTCGTCGGCGGTGACGAAGTCGACGGGCAGTACGACCTTCACACCGTTCTTCTTGGCCTTGGCCATGAGGTCGGGTACGGTCTTGCTACCGGCCTCGTCGAAGAGGGAGTTGCCGATGCTCATGCCCTCGAGGGCCTTCTTGAAGGTGAAGGCCATGCCGCCGCACACGATGAGGGTGTCGACCTTCTCGAGGAGGTTGTCGATGAGCTGGATCTTGTCCGAGACCTTGGCGCCGCCGAGGATGGCGAGGAAGGGGCGCTGGGGGCTCTCGAGGGCCTTGGCGAAGTAGTCGAGCTCCTTCTTCATGAGGAAGCCGGCGGCCTTCTGGGGGAGGTCCACGCCGACCATGGAGGAGTGGGCGCGGTGGGCGGTGCCGAAGGCGTCGTCTGCGTTGTGTGTTAGTTACAGAGTCTCTTGTTTTTGTCTCTTTCACCGTGTTCTCATCTCTATACTCCCCCACCTTGAGGCGAGGTAGGAGGAGAGAGACGATGGGGAAGGGAAGGGGGGAAAGGGTAGAGAGAGTAAGTAAGAAAAGGGGTTACCCACTGATGAAGACATCACCAAGGGCGGTAAGCCCCTTCCTGAATTTCTCGACAGCCTCCTTGTCGGCCTTGGTCTTGTTCCCCTGGGCGTCCTTGGCGGAGCCCTCCTCCTCGATGTGGAACCGCAGGTTCTCGAGCAGCACCACGGCGCCGCCGTCGGCCTTGTTCACGATGGCCTCGACCTCGGGACCCACGCAGTCGGGCGCGAAGGTCACGGGCTTCCCGAGGAGCTTCTCGAGCTCGGGGACGACGGGCTTGAGGCTGTACTTGGGGTTGGGGGAGCCGTTGGGGCGGCCGAGGTGGGACATGAGGATGACGGACTTGGCGCCGGCCTCGATGGCATGCTTGATGGTGGGGATGGCGCCGGCGATGCGCTGGTTGTTGGTGATGGTGGTGCCATCTAGGGGGACGTTGAAGTCAACCTAGCGAGGGTTAGCTTTTTTTTCTCTTTTTTTTCTTGCTTTCTTTTTTGTCTTCCTAGCGAGAGAGGAGGTGAAGCTGTCAAGCAGAACAGAGAACAATCTTTCTGCGAGGCTGAGGTTGGAAGGCAAGGGTAGGGACGGGGGGGCTAGGATCTGTCGTTGGGGGGTTGATTCCGCGCCTGTGGCGCATCACGATAGCTCAAGCGAGGTGTCGATGGAGGGGCAACAAAAACGAGGGGCAAGGAGCACGGAGGGGCAGAGAGAGCTTACCCTGATGAGGACCCGCTTCCCCTTGAGGTCGACATCGGAGATGGAGAGCTTGTTGGAAAGAGACATTGTCACGGAGGAAGATTAAATGGCAATTGGTAAATGTGTAGATGAAGGGGGGGGGGAATTGTCTGGCAGAGATGTCAATTCTGTTGAGCAAATGAGAGAAATCACTCTGGCTATACTATCCCTCGGGGGACGGAGGGAGAATACCTCACATCATACTACGTAATGAGGGGTTTCTTTTCCCTTACTGTTCATGGTTGTTGCCGAGGTGGGGTGCTCCGTTTGTTTTCTTCCGTTTTTTTTTCTCTCTTGCTTTGCGCATGGCGGGGTAACGAGGTTGAAGCTGAACATAGCAAGCGGGGTTGTGAGCTTGCTTGACTAGCTATCCTGCAGCTCTCATTTAACTTTATTTCTCTACGTTCACAGCTTGCTAATTGATACAATCATTTTTACAATTATTCTTGACCGGCATTTTTGGGGGGGAGCTCTACCTAGATGTCCGATCCTGGCGTGCGGTATTCCTCCCCCGGGCTGTGATTGAAAACACCTGGATGGTGGCGAGGGGGGTAATAATGGACTGACAGTCAGTGACCGACGTTCTGAGGCATTCCAACCGCGGGGTCGGTCTCTAGTCGTGGTATGTCGGGCCGATGTGTGATGGTGCGTGTCCACCTATCCACCCTGGGAACAGAGGTCATGGCACCTGCTCGCAGCTGCTATCACGGATAAGACTCGCCCATGGACCCGGGGGAACAATATTATCATGATTAAATGAAGACGAATGCTACCTTTCGCGACTCGTCCGTCTCACCTCCCCCTAGAATCTCCTCTCGTTCTGGTTCTGATGATGTTGACGCGCCCCTCTACCCCTCTACCCCTCTACCCCTCTACCCCTTGGCTCATTAGCTCAGAGGACGCTGCTGGACCCAACGTTGCTAGGTGCCCCCGCCCGGGCTACCATTGCCCAGTCCTGATTTGCCCGTGGCCTCGGCGCTTTAGTCGTGGAACAGCTTCCACGTCCCTGAATTGCTATTCTTCTTAAGGGCCAGCAATAGCGAGATGACAGCGTTGGCGACGAGCAGCGTGCCGAAGATGCCCCCGAGGGTGGCAATCCCCGTCTGGGAGAAGGTCTGGACGTACGAGTCCGACACGACAAAGTCCCCGGCTCCATCCTTAGGCAGCCCGTCGGGGCCCGTCACCACGCTCTCGTAGTCCGTCTTCCGGTCAAAGAGCAGGGTGTCGGTGAAGACGTTCATGGTGGCCATGTAGCTGGCGAGGATGGGGCGCTCCATGTCGGCGGCCATGCTGGATTCCGCGGCGTTTATTACCCCTTTTGGGCTCGTGGCTCGGGACCCGTAGGGCCGAATCGCCGCTGGCGTTGCCGAGCCTGGAAACCATGGGCCCAGAGCCTAGGGCGGTCTCCAGGACCTCGAGGAGGACCCGGGGGATCTTTATGCCGGGTATGTCCTTTAGTCTGAAGAAGTGTCTGCGGTATAGCCGCCATATAACCAGCTGCTCATCTCCCAGCAGGAGAGGACCGGGCGTCCCCTCCGCATCCAGAACTCAGCGTCATAAACAGCTGGCGGTGCTTCGGCGTCCCGTGATTCGGTCGCCTACCACGGATCTCCTCCGCTGGTGATGCTCGATCGATGTGCCGAGTGTACCAGGACAGCGTAGGTCATGTTAGAGGTCGATGTTCCCACATTTTCAGGGTCGTCGCGGATGATGAATGTTGCCGACGGGGCATGGAAGATTTCGTTTTCATTCAGAAGGACCCGGTTCTGTTGGTCAGGATTGCCCCACATGTCGTACAGGTCCATGACATCGTCGGCGTCCTCGGTTTCGTTCCTCCACCCGTATTCTGTTATGCAAAAGCCCTCCACTCGCAAGCATAGCCTGTCCCCGTGCCTAAGCCCCATTTCCAGCCCGGATATGTAGTAGATGTACTTCAGGCTGACGACCCTATCCTCCCCTATGGCCTGGTGACTGGTGTCGACTTGTATCAAGACCTGGGACCTGAGGATGTCCATGACTGCATCCACGTGTCCCAGAGATCGCATGGCGCCGGGAGCGCGGAGACCGAATTCCTGAATGACCTCGGCCGCCACCTCCTGCTCCGGGGGCCTAGGGTAGTAAACAAGACTCGTCTTTACAGGAGCAACGGCGCCGATCAGGATGAGCGAGGGTGCCACGATACCTATGGCTATGCCCCCTGCGAACACAGCGAAGGCCGAAACGCAGAAGAAAAGACCGTACCAGAAGTCACCTTTAGATCTGGTTCCTGTTCCATCCTCTGCCGTGGACTCCGTTCTCGTCTTTGCCGCGGATTTCTCCCTGTCATCGCTTGGTGGCTCGGGGTGGGTGTGCTCCCTGTAGCGATCGGCTCTTCCCCGTCCGCCGAGCCGTTCGTTCGACGAATCGTTGAGCCACCATCATGGGAGCTCAGGAAGGTATATCTAAAGAACCCCTTGAAGGCAGACCAGGCGTCGTTGGAGTTCCAGATCGTGGCAAGGGTGAGTTTTCGTTTGACCGACCAATATTTGCCGACAAAGCTGATCAGGTTCCAGAGGAGGACAGTGGATAGGCCGACGATGACGGATAGGGCTGCTATCATGATGCTGGAGTCGTCACTGCCGAATGCCACAGCCCATCTGTTGCCCCATTCGCTAGGGATATTAAAGGGGGTCCGGAGGAGATAGGAGGAGTTGGTGGATGCAGTGGCCATGTTGACTGAGTAGATGATGGACAGATGAATGAAATCCGTCAATGTGGCCCGGGTGATAGTTCTATTGTGGACGAAATTCTCGAGGGACTAGGCTCAGCTTAGTTTGAAGGACCTGGGGGAGAAGTAGACGGTATGGTATTACTTCTACATCACAGTTGGGACGGCTGCGGGTGATTTTATATGGCGGCGATAGTGTTACCATTGGCCCAAGGGTAGCTGGCCATCACACGGAGTTCTAAGTCAATCAATCCCCTCCCCCCCCCCCCCCAACAACTTGTACGGGAAGCTCCTTCTCACCCCTTCCTTGGCTCCGTCGTTCTTCGGAGGTACCTGTATCAGCATCACAAAGAAAAAGATTCATTCCATATATATATTGTCTGCGTCTTAGAAGGAGGGGACCTCCCTCAACAACACTGAAGTCACTCTTGGCAAAGCCTCGCCCGGAACGACTGATCTGTCTTAAACATATACGCAGCGCCAACTCGGTGTGACGAGGCCCTCGGGAGGAACAAACCCTGTGCGGCTCACGGCGTCAGATTAGTCTGTCGTCCAAACCATTGGCCCCGTGCGGAAACAACCCGATGCCGATCACCGCAGCCTGGCCACTGGATTGCCACCGTGGATGGGGAATACGAGGCTATCTTCCCTGGTCAATGCCGACGGATCGGCGTTGTTCGGCATGGTAAGGCTCTCTCGACGCCCAAAGAGAGTGAATTGTCTCTTGGCTTGGTAGGCGCGTACGAAAGTGGTTGATGTGTTCCCCGGCGTGGCCCGGCCATTCGTCGTAGGTCGAACAACAGCCCGGGAGATGTGACGTCTGGCCGCACGGCTGATGCCATGGACAACCTCTCAACAAGTTCGGCGACCCCGCGACTAGATGCAAGGCTCGACGTCAAGACGTTCGTGGAATGAGTCGTGTAGTGCATGCCGACCCCACTCCTGCGCTATCATTGTGGCCGACTCGTTGCTTCGCAGGCTTGGGCGGGGTCTTCCCCCATTGGAGCCGTTGCTAACAAGCTAGAAGAAAGGAGAGAAGGGAGAGGGGGAGGGGGAGGGGGGAGGGCGGAGGTGGCAGGTGCACATATCCACGATGTGGGCCTTGTTGCACGTAAAGTCCTGGCGTGTACTGGAATGATGTTCTGCGTATCTTCCTTGGGAGTCCTTTCTCGGGCCGGTCCGCGCCTGGCCCCTGACGCTATCAAAGCCATTGACGCCTATACACCACCACGACATTAGCTATCAAGGGTGAGATGCCACACATTAGCTCGTCGCGACCTGATTGGCCGTACATGGAGCACGCATCTTAGATGTGCTGCTTGGGCAAGATGTATGCCTATCCAGTAGGCCGTTGGGTCTTCACATAAAAATCCCTTTAACTTCCCGAATGTCCCAATGAGAGTTCCAAGCGGCCAAAAAAGAAGACACGAGGAGCGTGTTACCCAAGTTCAGCGACCTACATACATGCAAGCCAAAAATGCGACTCAACCATCCGTACTGACCCTGGAACTAGAATCTGTGTATACAGGAAAATGCCCCACAGTTTGTGTGGTTGACAGCGAACAGCTGGCCCAGTCTATTCGATAGTCTATACATTCAAGTAGCGGAACGGACCGCGATCCGCTAATATCGATCCTCCCTCCTCCACTCTATCCTCACTCGTGACAACTATTCCTCGTCGTCATCATCCTCCTCCTCTTGGTCAGACAAGCCACCGCGATAGAAGTCATCCTCGTCCATACCGCTACCGACGTAGTCGTCCATATCATCGTCCGAGTCCACCTTCTTCTTCCCGCTACTCGCCCTCTCCGCCTTCTTCCTCGCCAGATTCGCCTTCTGTTCGTTCTTGCGCCTCTCCTTCTCCTGCCTCTTCTTCTCCCACTTCTTCTCCATCTCCTTCAGCTCCTCCGGCGTCTTGTGTATGTACTCGTGCCACATAACCTTCCCGCCCGCGACGCCCTCCTCCACCTTGTTCAGCCGCAGCCTCATCCGCGGCCCGAGCTCCACCATCCTCACCGCGCGCTTCTCCACCCTCTCCTCGTCGTCCTCGGCCGCCTCCTCGCGCTGGCGCCTAGACACCTTCCGCGGCACCTCTCCGACGACCTCCACCTCGGCGTCCGTGTCGACCTCGCTCCCGCTGGTGTAGTCCGTCATGTAGCCCTCCCCGTTCTCGCCACCGATCATGAAGTCCGCGATGTCCTCGAGCTTTCCGAGGTTGGGCATCCCGCCCTTCCGCGACTTGCCCGAGAGCAGCTTCTCCGCCGCATTGAGGCGCTTCAGGGGCCTCGAGAGGCCCGTCACCTTCGTCGTGATGGCGTAGTGTCTGAAGTTGAGTATGAACGTGCCGTCGTCCTCCTTTGACGGCTCACGGTTGAGTAGGAGAACTCTCCGGATGGACTTGAGAGGAGTCACTTGTGGGTTGATTGGGGGGAACAGGGACTGAAAGACTGTTGTGATGAGGCTTTCGAGGTGCTTCGGGACCTTTGACGTCGCGTCCGCGTTGGGGGACGAGAAGTTGTTCATTACCAACTGGGTTTCTTGTTAGCGACTGATCCCTACGCCTCTAAACTCTCTCCGAGGGGACAGGGAAAGACACATACCAGCGGCGGCGTGAGGAACTCCTTCCCAACGCCCCTTGGGTGCTTCTGCACCTTCTGCACATCCTTCGCCAGCGAATACTTCTCCACGCGGAAGTGCAGCGTCGGCCCCCTCGGCGTCAGCGCCGCCCTCAGATTCGTATTTCCACCCTCTGACCTCGAGAACAGGAGCAGATGCGACACTCCCAGGGGACCCGCCATCGATACGTAGTCCTTGAGCTTGTTCCCCTTCCTCTCCTTCAGCCGACTCGCCGTCCCGGGCTCCATCACCCTCCGTACGTCCGCCGCCAGCTGGCTGACACTAGATCCGACCTCGCCAGCGCCGATGCGGATGACCATGCTCTTGGGGTCCCGGGCCCCGGGTTTGGGCTGCGTGTCGCCATTGGGGCGGTTGGCGCCTACGTGCGTCCTCTTCTTGACTCGCTGCCTGGCCATTGTGAAGGGGTATCGTTTGTGGTAGTGGCTGGGGTTGTGAGTTTCGTCGGTGGCTGTAGGTTGAAGACCCGAGCCGTCGCTGGATGTCAAGAAGTTCGCCTGCCCAGGAAAAAAAATTGGCGGGACAGGACCGATAAGATAAGGAATTTCTCAGCGGGAGACCCACTCTTTCGCGGTGACGGACCCACATCACGTGAGGATAAGACCTTCTTTAGTGGGGAATTCACCGAGCCATGCATAAGGATATGGGGATGATAAGAAAAAAAAGTTAAAGCAGCAGCATCTAGACGAACCCCACTTGTTTTCATCCTCTAACACCTCGATATCAACAGCCCGTAACCATTGACTGTTGTGACAATGAACACTTCAAAAAGGAGAAAGGTGGCATCCGGGAAGGCCCGCGATGTCGGCGCCGACGCCAAAAAAGTCGCTGCACCGAAGCCTTCAGTGAAGAAGGTTGAACCAATGAAGCAGGTTGAACCTAGCTCAGACGAGGAAGCCTCCAACGAAAGCGACGATGGGAGCGAAGAAGTTGAGGCAGAGGAGCCTGAGCAGGCAGGGGAGGCTGAGACTGAGGCGGTAGATGAGGCGCCGAAGACTTTCAAAGAGCTGGTATGCGTCCCCCCTCTCCTCTCCTAGAAGCGATATACCTGTTATGTCCTACTAACCGTTCCCAGGGCGTCGTCGATTCGCTATGTGAAGCGTGTGAGTCGCTAGGTTACAAAAAGCCCACCCCCATCCAGGCCAAGTCCATCCCCCACGCGCTCGCGGGCCGGGACATAATCGGTCTCGCGGAAACCGGTAGCGGAAAGACCGCCGCCTTCGCCCTCCCCGTCCTCCAGGCCCTCCTCGACAAGCCGCAGCCCTACTTCTGCTGCGTCCTCGCGCCGACGCGAGAGCTGGCGGCGCAGATCGGCCAGTCGTTCGAGGCCCTCGGGGCGCTGATATCCCTGCGGTGCGCCGTCATCGTCGGTGGCCTGGACATGGTGCAGCAGTCGATCGCGCTCGGCAAGAAGCCGCACGTTATCGTCGCCACCCCGGGCCGCCTCGTCGACCACCTCGAGAAGACGAAGGGATTCTCCCTCCGGACGCTGAAGTATCTCGTCATGGACGAGGCCGACAGGCTGCTGGACATGGACTTCGGCCCCAGCATCGACAAGCTGCTCAAGTTCGTGCCCCGCGAGCGGAGGACGTTCCTGTTCTCGGCGACGATGAGCTCCAAGGTGGAGAGCCTCCAGCGCGCGTCGCTCAAGGACCCGATGCGCGTCAGCATCAGCTCGAACAAGTACCAGACCGTCGCGACGCTGCTTCAGCACTACATCTTCGTCCCGGCCATGCACAGGGACACGTACCTCGTGCACCTGGTCAACGAGTTCGCAGGGCGGTCCATCATCATCTTCACGCACACAGTGCGCGACGCGCAGCGCGTGGCCATCATGCTCCGCGCGCTGGGCTTCGGCGCGATCCCGCTGCACGGGCAGCTCTCGCAGTCGTCGCGCATGGGGGCGCTGAACAAGTTCAAGGAGAAGACGAGGGACATCCTCGTGGCGACGGACGTGGCAGCCCGCGGTCTGGACATCCCCAAGGTCGACGTGGTGCTGAACTACGACCTGCCGCTGGACAGCAAGACGTACATCCACCGCGTGGGCCGGACGGCGCGCGCGGGGAAGTCGGGCAGGGCGATCAACATAACGACGCAGTACAGCGTCGAGGTGCTGATGAGGATAGAGGAGGCGCTGGGGAAGAAGCTTCCCGAGTACCCCACCGTGAGGGAGGAGGTGATGGTGTTCAAGGGGAGGGTGGAGGAGGCGAACAGGCACGCGAGGATCGAGATGAGGGAGCAGGAGGAGAAGAAGAAGGCGGGCAAGGGGGGCGCCGGGAAGGGGAAGACGGCGATGAGGGGGATGAGGGGGTCGAAGAGGGGGGCGGACTCGATGGATGCCGAGGAGGGTTGAGCTTGACTTTCTTGTATGCTGGATGCCAGGCGTGGAAATCGTCTTTTAATGAAATAAGAAATTGTCTTGACCTAATCTTTTGGAGTCAAACGGAATATCGCAACACGCTCGTTAACATGACAATTAACAGTGAATGGCTTCAGGTACGTTTAGTTTCGTTTACGTAGAGGGTATCCACACAATATCAGACCCAAGGAGAAGAATCTCAGTCGAGTCCTAAATACAAAAACTCGCAGAATAACGTCGCCAACCCAAATACCAACAAAGAAAAAAGAAACAGCGCGAAAAATGCCCCAGGAAACTCTCTGCGGGCTCGCCAATCCGTTCCCCCCAATGTACGCCCCTTAGAAAACCCGCAGAATACCTAACACAAGTCCGACGTCACCGATCAGAAGCTCTCCGGGTCACCCGCATCCTCCCACCTCTTGACCTGCAGCTTCCTGACCTTCTTCGGGCTGCCCGACCTCCCCTTGGCGCTCTCCGCGCTCACCCTCAGACTCTCCATCTTACCCCCCAGCCCCTCCACGACGTCCCCCCTCTCCCTCTGCAGCACGTCCTCCCTCTCCTGCAGCGGGATCCTCCTCGTGGGGCTCCTTCCCCCCAGCTCCCTCCTCAGAATCCCGTTCTCTCTCCTGAGCCGCTCAATCTCCTCCTCCATGTCCTCGACCAGGACGTTCTCCTTGTTCTCCTCGCCCTCCGCCTCGGCGCCCACGAGCCCCCTCTCGAGGAGCTCCACCTTCCTGTCCCAGTGCTCCTCGCCCCTCTCCATCTCGGCCGCGAAGCTCGCCTTCCACCTGGCCATCTCCATGGCGAGCGTCTTCTCGAACTCGGCCGCGCAGTCCTCGCGTATGACCTGCTCCAGCTCGATCATGCGGTCCTCCAGCGAGAGGAGGTGCGCCTCCGCGGCGTTCCTCGCCTCCGACTCGCGCGCTAGCTCGCCACGCAGGCCCTCGACCTCCTCGGCCAGCCGGGAGATCTCCAGCGCCGCGAGCTCCATCATTGCCCGGTCGTCGGTGGACCCGGCGGGAGAGATGTTGCGGTGGGAGCCCGAGCCACCGCCGCCGAAGTAGTTAAAATCGCGGGCCGACAGGGTGGGCGAGGCGAGGTGGTTCGGGTGGTGGTAGGTGCCCGGGGTGGGGGCGGGGTAGGGGCCCGGGGGGGATGTGGCATATGTGCTGGCGGCCGGGGGCGGATTGGAGAAGATGCTCGGGATGCGGGGCACGGTGACCTCGCGTGCGAGGGCGCTGTACCGGAGGATCTGGGAGGTGGCGTTGAAGTCGCCGAGAGGGTCGGCGGTCACGATCATGACGGCCTTCTGCGGGTTTCGGCGCTGGTGGGACGAGGAAGCCGAGGGGAAGGAGTTGGAGAAGAGGAGTTCGGTCAGCTTGCACTGCCTGAAGGGGACGATATTGGGCTAATTCCGATTTTTTTCATGTTAGTGTCCACTTCATACACTCCATCCATGTGAGTTTTCGGAGCTTTTGGCGGTTTCATTCCATACCTTGTTCGACTGGCCACCGCCGGTCTGCATCTGCAGGCACTGCCCCAGATACATCAAGCTCTCATTAATCTTACCGGCCTCGGCGAGCGTAGCCCCCTGCGTCTTCGCGTCCCTGGCCCTCTCGCTCCCCGCCAGGTCCACGACCGTCAGCGTGCTTCCCCCCCAGGCGGTCGACCTCCTGCTCCGCTGCCGCTTCTTCACCTCGACGCAGATGAACCCGTGGCTCCGCGACGACGTGCTGTTCGAGCCCGTCCCGGCGACCCTGCGCTCGTGGAGCCCCGCCTCGACGACCATCAGCGCCTCGCTCAGCGACCCGCAGATGACCTTGCGCAGGCCGGCGACGACCTTGCGGTCGGGCGACGACTCGGTCGACTTGAAGACGAGGGGCCGCCGGCGGTACTCCTTCGTGGCGTTGGACCTGACGGGCGGGGTGAGGAGGTCGAAGATGCGGTCGTTGTAGACCTCGTGCATGGAGAGGACGACGGCGTATTCGGCGGAGGGGTCGGCGGAGACGTTGACGCCGCTCACGTCCGGGTTCTGCGGGAGGTTTGAGGGCATCTGCATGAGTCGTCGGGAGGCGGCGGACGGCGTGGCGGCGACATGTTCGCCCTTTTCTTCAGTCTTAGTATTAACTTTCTTCTTTACGCGGGTGGTGGCCGTGGGGTTCATGTAGTGCTTCGTGTTGTCCCCCGCCCGCTTGGGCGTTGGGATTAGTGGGCCGGGTGGTGGGGAGAGGAGGGGGCTGAATCTGCTGGGGTGGTAGAGCTGCGAGGCTGGGTCTACTAGGCGGATGGTCTTCGGGCTTTGGGTGTACGTCTTGTGCGGTGAGAGGTGGGGAGGGAGGGGGAGGGTAGGGTAGAGTTTCTCTGGGGAGCCTACCATGGCGGGTGTTGGCGCACGGGAGCCCCCGTTCCTGGACTGGGCCAGGGGGTCTGCGAAGACGCTATCCAGCAGGGTGGAGGCGCACATTATAGATGCCTCCGAGGAGTCAGACGCCTGAAGGGAGGCCTCGAGGGAAGGTGACGAGTTCGGGTCGACCAGGTTAGAACCGAGGGATCGGAATATGACATCGAGCGCGAGCTGTGTGAGTCCCCTCTGGGAGCGAGATCCGAGAATCGTATGTGACTATAAACAACAAGGAATCAAGTGGTAAGTTTCAAATTTCGTCTACCACCCCGAGGCGAAAAGAATGCAAGAAGAGAACGCTGCCAACCTTCCCGGACCCGGTCACACCAAGCGTCGCGACCAACGCGTCGGTGCCGGCCCCGCCATGCGGCGCGATGACGCCCTCGATGAGCGGCGCGACCCCCGTGCAATGGAAGACGTCCAGCTGCGTCGCCTGCTCCTCGAATACCTGCGTGAAGGCGAACTTCTCGATCGCGCGCCGCCTATCGTTGGGCGGGTTCAGCGTGATGTGTGTGGGGTGCTGTGCGTCGTCCGCGTCCGACTCCGGGTCCTCGACCGTCAGGAACCGCTCCTGGCTTCCCGAAGAACTACCCGATGGCGGCGGCCGCAGCCTCAGGAAGACCTGAAAGAGGTTGGCAGACGACTTCTGCGCCTGTGCGGTTTCCATCGTCGAGTTTTGAACAGGAACGCGTTTCTCCCTTTTTCTTTTCTTTTCGACTTGCTGTCGTTGAGTGTGGGTGCAAGGAGTGGGTGGACCCTGTTTCGATTTGACCTTTGTTTCCCTCTCGCTCAACTAGGGCTGGTCTTTTGCGTGTGCCGGACTGTTTGTGAGACACGAGAAAAAAAACAAGTTCTTCCTGTTAATAATTTGTGGTTTGACTCCGGGGAATGTCTTGGGCAGAAAGATGCGTGCTATTAGACCGCCGTTCCCTGTGGGTCCGGGTCTTGCCTGAAGTGGCTTACAGGGTCGGGTTGTTTACTCCGTTACCGAGCAACGTTATCGATAACAGGGCATTTATTCTTAGACCCAGAAAGGATAAGGTAGTGGAGACCAAGCAGTCCGTGCTTCATTATGTCAGCTGCCCCTCGCTCATATGATTATATCAGCCTGCAGTGCACCCCCACCACCATTAGGCAGGCGCCTCCCCCTGAGATCTAGCGGCTGAAATCTGTGACGTCTGTTGGATGTAATTTCAAGTATTGAAAGCTTTATGCAGCCGAACCACGTGTGCTCTGTCACATTTCTATTAAAAGGATAATTAGGGCTTCAAAACCTCTGATTTCCCACACACATCGATATCATAAGGCGGGGTGAGTCTGGGGTCTCGACCGCCCAATGGACCAATTCCACAATGAAAGGCACTGAACGTGGCGTTTGGAGGCCTTTGCTTTTTTTCTTGCTCTTTTTATACCGGGGGAATCCATGTCGATGACGGACTTGGTGGATCAGGAATCCAAAGTCCCGCCAAAAGCGTCTAAAGGGGGGTCACCAGTGGGGGGGAGGGGGAAGGGTGGGTTCATTTTGCTCGCCTGGAGCCGTTCGAGTGGACCCAATTTCTTTCTTCACCCACCTGCTGAGTCGCCACCATGATCAACCTCCTTCTGCCGTCGTTCCCTCCTCCCTCCTCCTCAACGGAACCTGGTGTTAGCGTTGCGGAGCACGAGTGAATACTTCGGCCACCGCCGCTGCCTAAATTTTCCGTGACCTCTGACTCACGCCATCGTAAACAAGCTCACGAAGGATGCCATTCCTATGTTCCATGGTCAGCTCCCAATGGACGGAAGGAGTGCTGCTGCACCTCTCGGTGGCTTCCGCCGCTCTCTTGCCCCAAGTCATGGTACTGGAAACGCCCCACAGTCGGAGTGATACACCTTTGGGCAACATAGAGCGTATGGGAGCAAGGTTTGAGGCACCGGCGAAGTGAAAACCCTCGTAGCATTTCTGCTTGTTTCTTTTCTGGTAGGTGAGGACGATGAAAGTGTAACCAAGCAGCCAGCCTTCATCAGCTTGGTGCCAGCTCGGGATGAGACATGGAAACTCTGTCTCGTTGCCTCGCGCCTGCCCCAGGCGCTTCGAGGACATCATGTCATGTCATGAGGAAGGAGCTAAAGGGGCAATCAATACATCTGTCGACTGCATATGCCAGCCACTGCACGAGTATCTGTGGCGCTACGACGTAATTACAAGTATGCTGGCTGGCACACCCACTCCACCCAAGCACACGTATGTACTCGTCGTATCCAACGAGTACGTCCAGGTAGAGACAGCGAAGCTATGGGAGAAAATTCATGATCAACAACCTCAGAGTTCACCCTACACTATTCGCAAGTCTGTGTTGCTCTAGAACCTGTGTGGGCACCAGAGCCAACTGCACATAGAAGCGGGCAGCACCGGCGCCCTCTAATTGAGGTAACCCCCCCCCCTCGGGGAGATCGTTTCAAGGTTTGGCTCTCCCCAATTCTTGATGTAGCATCTACCCCGCCAACAGGCTGCTCGTACAGGCTCCAGACTGCTCAGCCCGGGGCTCCGCTACTGCACGTTGGAAACTCAAACTCGAGACATTCAGTGTCATGTCGTACACGTCCTCAGCACCGCACCGGGGGCCGTTGTAGCCACGTACCTCGTACTTGAGTTACATGGCGCTAAGCTAGGATGTGCGGGTACTCATACATGCGGCCACCTATCACCGACCTCGATCCCACGAGATACGGGTACTCATACATCGTCACCTGCCTGATTAATTGAGGTAGACGGGATCCGATGGGAAAGGGGAAAGGTGCCGCTGGCACGCATGACGGCAGGACGGGGTAGGTCTGGGAATCGTAGGCATGTCATAGGGTGGATGTGAGGCGGTCGAGGAGCGGTAATGCAGCGTCCCACTCCTCCCGCTGCTGGGGGGTACTTGGAGACCTGTACACTATTTTATCACTGCGGGGATTCAAAGTGGAATGAAATGGCGGTGACGGACCTTTACCAGCTTCAAACGTCAGATCCGCTGCAAGCGAGCCCGACGACCCCGCTGTGCGCCGCCGATGGAAAAGGAGAAGCGCCAGAGCCCAGGAGGGGGGAGTCTACGAGTGTGTGTCTCTGCTCTGCACGAGTACTGAAGGTGGTAGCTCTCGTTCTCTGTAGCGGGTACATCTGAAGTTGTGTTTTGCATGCTTCACTGGGCAATGACTTGAGGTGTAATTACGATAGTACATGTGCCCCGCGTGTATACTCTTAAACAACCACCATCAGCGGCTTTTTTTTTTTTCAATGTTTTCTTTTCTTTCTCCATGGTACCCTCTAGAATGCACATGAGAAGAAGAAAAAATAGTATCATACGGACGTACCGATAGTAAAGGACAGAGTGGAGAAAATCCACCGCCAAGTTGGAGTGGGCGAGTCTCATCAGTCTCCAAAACGGCGGCGTTGGTGGGGATCTTCTCGGATTTTGGCGAGCAAAAATTATGGAGACTCCGGCGAATATAATTTTTTTCCCGACTACTTCTCGGCCGCTGACCCCTCCTCCTCCCCTCTGGAACTTTTTTCTCCCTTCTTCGTCACCATTTCCAACCACCACACCAAAACCCAAGACAACGAAGTCAATCAACACCGCCAACACAAGAGCATCCACACCAATACCAAAACTTCGTTCGAGAGCAATGTCCCGCATCGCTGAGCTGTAAACGCCCACTGCGGGGGCGCGCGCCCGGCCAAAGCCTCTTCCTCCGTCCTGCTCGAAACGGGCAGGACGGATGGCTTTGGTCGCCTCGTGTCCCCGTAGTCCAGCAGCCCATCGAGACAGACCACCCTGATATTTCTCCTCAATCCACTCGACCGAAGTTTTCCAAAAACAGGCTTCCCCAACGGTCTTTGAGCCTCTCTCTTGCCCCGAGGAAACGGAAAACCGAGAGAACCTGTTTCCTAGTTGCAACCAAAAGACTACCAGTAATCAGTTCGACCGCCTGGCATACGCCCTTATCAACAATACCAACTCCCTCTCCGACTCCCTATTCGTCCCTCGACACCAACGACGAATTCCTAAATCCATTCTCTCTGACAGACTTCGACTCGTCTCATATCCACCAACCTTATACACGGTACATAATCTCACGATACCACTGGTGTACTTACTATACACGACTTTCCCACTTGTCGAACGTTCTCCTGGATTTCGGATACCCCCATTATACTACGGAGGAGTTGTTCTGCATTAGTTCCTGATCCTGATTTCCTACTGGGCTCCTGGACGAGACCTCTTGATCCCAAGAAACGAGCAAGACGGTTTGCATTCACGACTTCTACAGCAAGTCACGGCCGGCCTTACGTTGAATCCCTAATTCCTTTCCACCGCCACTCTTGCGTGGCTTTCACACCCGCCAATTGGCCTTTTTTTTTATATACCCTGCATAGGTACGCCCCAACCATGCCGTCGAATCACCCACGACCCAAGACCACAATCACCCTGAAGGTGGCCAACCGCCGGGTGCTGGCTCAGCCCCCGACACCGGACCTTTCCGGTGATGAAGGGTACTCCGCTCTTGAGGAGCTCAGCGGAGAGTCTGACGACGAAGACGACGAGAATGTCTACGCGGCCGAGGAGGAGCACCTCATAGACGAAGCGAGAGGTCACAGCGCTCGCTCCCCTCGGCCGGTGTCGGACATTGAAGATGAAGACGACGACGAGGATGACGCCGCGCAGGATGCGGACGACGATGGCGATGACGAAGGGGATGATGACGATGATGTCGTCGACGACGACGATGAGGATGATGTTTACGGTAACGACGACGGAGATGACGAGAGCAAGAGCTGGAATGGCATCGTGACGGAAGAGAGCGATACTGAGGGTGACCTGAACTCCGCCTTCGCAGCCATCCACAGCCACATCCCCCAGTCTGAGCGCCACGTCCGCTTCGCCAATGTGCCGGACTCGGACTCGGACTCCACCGACACGGACGACGACCACGCCGACATGTTCCCCGACATCTTCGTCGACCAGGCAGCCCTCGACCCTGCCATCCGCCGCGAGATCGACCGCGACCCGGAGGAGTCGTCCGGGTCCGGGTCTTTCTGGGACTTCCAAGGCGGCTACGAGTACAGCAGCGCAGACTCCGACACTGACATGTTCCTCCCTATCGTCGGTGGCTCGTTCACCGCCCCCCCGTCTGATGACGAGGCCACGCCCATAGCCACGCCCGTGGCCCTCCAGCCCAGTACCGCCCCAGCCTCGGCGGTATCTTCGCCAACCAAGACGATTTTCGCAGACCTGCCAGTGGATCTTGATGGCTACGAGAGTGAGTTGCCGCCACCGCCAAAGATCCGCTCGTCACCGCCGCCTCTCGGGCACGACGTCTACCACTGTTGCGTTTATTGTTAGTGCTAATATTGATTGTTTTTTTCTTGCAGCTGATGGGGACACCACGGAAGAGGACATTCCCGAACCCATTGTTAGGAAGAAGAGTCGGCGGCCGGATCCCGTCGACGACGGTATCTCGGACTCGGACTGCGCGCCGGTTAAGTCCAACCGCGGCAAGCCCCGCGTCGGGCGGTTCAACCTGGACAAGTCGGACAAGAAACCAATTGCGGTACTGAACCCCATCACGCGCAAGATGATGATCTTCACGCCGCACCGCCACCGGCAACTGGACCTCTCGCCGGAGCAGTTCAACTTTGCCTTCTACAGCTCTGTCGAGACCACCTCCCCCGGCGTGAACGGTGGCGGCGACGGCACTACGTCGTCGTCCACGTACATGCTCGACACCATGTTCGCGTCCAACACGTTCGGGGACTTCATGAACGGACAGGACCTCGGGGACCTGGGCGACGTCGACGCCTTCCTACAAGGGGCGCTCATGTCCGAGGCCAACACGCTGGACAGCTTCGACTCGGACCTCGGGGCCGACGAGGGCGAGAAGACACTCGACATCAACGACTTCATCACGTTCGCCGACGGCGCGTCGGAGAGCGAGTCGGAGCACGACCCGTGGACCGCGGACGCGGGATCCACGCCCGGGGCACCCTCCAGGACCGCGGACATGCTGAGCCACCTGAGCTCGGCGACCGTGGGGGCCTTCAGGCAGAACCAGATCACGCAGCAGCTGATCTTCAGCAACAAGGCGACTCAGGACTCGCTAGCGTTCAGCGGGCCGTTCAACGACACGGCGCTGCGGGGGATGAAGTCGGACCGGCTCGCGACGGCGGGGACGCCGCTCACGCCCGTAAGAAGGCGGAGGAAGAGCTCGGTGCACGAGCCGCAGCAGCCGCCCACGAGCCCGCTGGACACGATTACCCAGAAGAGGAAGGCGACGGGCGATCACGAGGGCCACAAGCGGCACAGGAGCATCTCGGACATGTCGATGCTCCAGGTTTAAGGCGGGAAACAGCCCGTGCCCGCTCTGTATTGTGTGCGGAAGATTAGAGAGAGGGGTAGGTGGGTATGTTTTACATATTTTGAGGTTTCAAGGACGAAAGAGGACGGCATGACCCGAAAAAAAAAGGGTTCATCCCTGGCCTCACCCGGAAAAAGCTCTTGTCTCCTCCCGCAGCGAGCAGAGTTAGTCTTTCTGTCATTTCTAGTCTCACATTTATATTTTCCTTTGTAAGGCGGGGACAGGGAAAGCGCTCTTATTCATGTTGATGAGAATTGTTCTTTTATTTCGAGAATGTCCTTTGTTCGAGAAATTTATTTCATTTTCAAAAGTGACTTGACTGGACCGTTAAATATCTGAGTACTGTGCCTTTGTAGTTATGTTCGTTTTATGTTTCCATTCTTAGAGTTCCTACAGATGTTTTACAGGAGGGGCTCTTTTCTTCGTCTTGGTGACTTTTGTCTACATGTATTCGTTGGCAGTGGTTAGATTTCTTGTCCCCCTATTTGTTGTTTAGAACATGCTGCTTGTCTGCGAACCTAGGTCTCGACGACAGCTCACTATGCCCATAGCCACGTAGTTATGACAGCCAGTAGAGAAAAGCATGCGCTTGTAGAATATGGGAGGCAGGTCGCGTGGGAGGCGATGACGATGGATAGTTATATTCGATACATCAGCCTTATACTTTGCTCTACAAACAGCTTTCGTAGACTCTTCTCCTCCTGACTCTGTTTTACATCTAACAGTAGGTAGGTAGATAGGCATGAACCATCTTGCCATGCGAGGCTAAGGGCACGATACTGACGGACGCAAGCTAGAGACGAGGTCCAATCCACGATGTAGGGGGTTCAGTGAGAGGTATAAATATAATATCAAGATCTCATAAATTACAAAAAACATATTCCGAGCCCCCCTTTCCCTATTAGAACGTATTATCTTTTCCCCTTT
>ONZQ02000009.1:1171955-1206701 GCA_900312665.1 Cephalotrichum gorgonifer | reverse complement strand
TTTCCCCTTTGCCCCCCCTTCCCGTTTCCCTTTCCCTTTATCACTCACCCACGGTATCCACTTCTCATCTTCCCATCTTCTGAGTATCCCGCTCTCTCATGTTACACACACACACACACAGAGGGAGAGATAGAGAGACGATAGAAAGACACTACCTCCCCAACGTCCCCCTCCTCCCCCTCTCCCTCTCCTTCTTCCCACCCCCCGTAACCTTCATCCAGTCCTCCCACTCCTTGCTAATCTCCATCAAAACCCCTCCCATGACCGCCGCGCTAGCCATAAGCCCGTGGCCCTCCCCCTCCAGCACCCTTACCTCACACCTCCTCATCGTCTTCCCCAGCCACCGCACGTTGTCCACGGGGACCCTCGAGTCCCGGCTCCCGTGGTGTATCACCACCGGCCGCGTGATGTCCACGTACCGGAACCCGATCGTGTGCTGGCGCTCCAGGCACACCAGCAGGTCCACGGCCGGGTTCGCCCCCGTGGTCGCCAGCTCCCAGATCGCGTGCGTCAGCCGCGTGTCGTACGTCGTCTGCCGCTCCTTGTCCGCCACCGCCGTCGCCGCCGCCGCCAGGATTGACCTCTCCTCCGACCTCGGACCCGCCGCCCCCGCGGGTTGGTGCTGCTGCTGCCCCTGGTTCGACGGCCTCACGCGGTCCATGTCCCCCGTCGCCGTCGCAGCCGACATCTCAGGCGGTCCGCCTCCGCCCACGCCCACGCCGCCGCCCTTGGTCGCCCCTTGTCCCTGCCCCTGGTTTTCCTTGTCGTGCCCGGGACTGTGCGCCATCGCGGGCGCGTCCCTGTTCGCCGCCTTCCGCCGCGCCCTCCTCTGCTTCGGCAGCGAGCTGGTGATGGAGCTGCTCGTCGCCGTCATGAACGAGCTATTCGCCGCCTTCAGAATCGTCGTTGGCAGCGCGCGCAGGATCCGCTGCGACGTGGGTATCGCGTTCGTGGGGGGCCGGTTCTCCGAGGCGCCGAAGACGTTCATCTGCGACGGCGGGATCCAGGCGGAGAGGAGGTGGATGCGTCCGCGGATGTGTTGCGGCATGCGGAGCGCCGTCGCGAGCGCGTAGATGGCGCCGGCGGAGTGCGCGAGGATGGAGAACTTGTTTATCTTGAGGGCCTGGCATATCGCGTACACGTCGTCTAGCAAAGTCACGGCATTAGTATGAACGTTTCTCCCTCCTGTTTCCTTTACACAAAACAGGCGAGACCAAGGACAAAAAAAATACTCACCAGGCCAGCTGAGAGGTGTCACGGAACCATCGGGGTACGGCTCACTATCCCCGATACCCGGGCGGTCGGGCGTGATGAGCCGCAGCTTCAGCGTCAGCGCCAGCTCGTCGTAGAAGGCCGTGATGTACCGCGTCAGCCCCATGCCGACGCAGCAGATGACCGCGTAGCCCTCCGAGTCGCCGACCTCGGAGAAGGAAATGACCCTCCCCGTCTGCGGGTGCCTGATCTTCTGCGACAGCCTAGGCGAGCAGAGGTACGACTCCACCGCGTCGTCGACCGAGTCCGCGCTCACAGGCCTCTCGTACCCGTTCGGCATCGACGCCCCGGGACCCGGCGAGGCCCCCTTGCTGCCGCGCTTCCCGTCAGCCGGCTTGTCGCGCGGGGTCAGGGGTAGGGAGCTGCGCTTCATCTTCGAGCTGCTGCGCGACAGCCGGCCCCCCTCCGCCGGGTCCGGCGTGGGCTGGCCCGATCTCCGCCGCCCGCGGTCGTAGCTCGCGTCGCGCTTGCGCCCTTGAGAGACGGAGGGGAAGGGCGCGAAGTCTTCCTCGGGTTCGTCGACGGCGGTGGGGGGGTGGTGGAGGACCCTCTCGCCTATGCGAATATTAGTCGTGGTGGTGGAGTGGTGCTGTCGAGTAGCGGCCGAGTGGTCGAGGTTAGTAGTTGCATTCGCCGCGGTGCCGTCGTTATGTGTGGTGGAGTCCGAGACGTGGGCCTGGTAAGGCCGCTGCGCGGAGGAGGGCGCGTCGCGAGGCCGGGAGCGCTCGTCGTGCTCGGGAATGGTGTGCGAGGCTGTCGATTCGTCGCGTTTGGATGACCGGGAGTGTCTCGTAGACGACGACCGCCTCCCCGCGCCGCTGCCCGTCTTTCTCAGCGACGAATCGCGCGTGGGGATGGCGCGAGGGCTGTCCAAGCTGCCGCCCGCGGGCCTCTCTATATTCACATCCGGTCTGGGGGAGGAGTCGTGACCCGACTGCTCCTCGGTGATTGGCATGTCCCCCAAAAAGAGGTCGGCCCGAGCCGACGTGGGACTAGAGAAAGTGTCCGAGTTACCGCCGACGGCGCCGATGCTGGCGCGCCGCTTGTCGAGGTAGTCCTTCTCGCGCAGGCGCTCCTTGGAGGTCATGTACATGAGCCCTCTGCTGCCGCGGCCGATCTTCTTCCCCCAACTGTCGTGGGACCGCTGCTTGCGGAGCTCGGGAGCGGCGGCGGCGCCCCGCTCGATGGAGAGGTTGCCGATGCTGTGGGTGTCGCTCTGCGACACGAGCGAACCTTTGGACGAGGGACGCGACGTCCCGGATCGGAGAATGGACTTGAAGCCAGACGACTCGCGGGGCGACTTGGGCGGGGCGGTGAGAGGCGAAAAGCCCGAGGGAGGTTTCGCGGTGCGGATGACGGGAGGCGAGGCGGCCAGCTCGTCGAGGGAGACGCTGCCCGGGGGGTAGTCTTCCTCGCGGGAGCTGTGGGAGTAGGCGCCGTAGTCGACGCCGAAGCTCCCGTAGCCGGGCGAGGCGGGGGCGGAGAGAGAGGCGGCGGAGAGGCCCTCGAAGTGGTTGCTCGCGGGCTTGGAGATGACGGCGAGGCTTGTGATTAGGGAGGAGATTACCTCGGGAGAGGCGGAGGTGGAACCCTGGCGCGGGCGGCCCGGGTCGGCGGACTTTGGATAGGCCGAGATGCTCACGGGCGGGATGTTGTGGTGGTTCTGGAGGGCATTTTGGCGCGATTGTTGGCGATATTGCCGAGGGATGGGGGGTGGTTGAGAGGTTGGGGGCTCCATGACTGCTGCTCCTGATGCGGCTGCTGCTGCTACTGCCAGGGAGGTTACGGTGGACGTAGCGTAGGTGGAGGTAGGTAGGTACGAGTAGGTACCGACAATGTCGGGCTAGCTGGCTGGCTACTGCTGCTCCTGCTGCTGCAGGTACTCGTGGCGAGCAGCGCGCGGTCGCAACAAGGATGGAGACGCAGCAGGTTTCGACAAGTAGGCGGTGACGGTTCAGAATGGAGGGAGGGGCGGGCGGTGGTTGGGACCAGTCCAGTCCAGGTCAGGACAGGTCAGATGGACAGGAAATCGAATGCAGGGAGGCGCGAAGGAAGAAAGGGCGAGGGTAAAAGGTACAATGACGCAGGCAAAATGAAAATGGGACCTAGTTGGGTGGTACTCGTTTGGCGCATACGAGTACAGCAAGCGAAACGATATATTATTTCTGCGTGACCGAATGCGTCTCAGGTCGGTCGGTCGGGCGAAAGTAATACAAGTATTACAACAAGTACGGGCATGGGCGCCCAGGTTGGCAAAAAATCGAAAGAAAGAGCTGAGGAGCTCAGAGGAATTGGAAGATTGCAGTGTGGAGAATGGAGAAATAACGCAGGGACCCCCGGACTATGCAGAAAAATGGAGGTTCCTGGGTTATTGTTCCTGCTCCCGAGTGGGTTTCTGCGAGCAGGGTCGCGCCTGCCTGTAGCTTTTAAGACTCAAAGCACACGCACACGCACACACGCACCAGCAGCAAGCTAGACCGGCTGAGGGAAAGAGGAGATGAGACGAAAAAAAATTAGTGGTGCATATGCAGCTGTAGCGCGGAGGGTCTCCTCACTTCAGACATGTACATGTCCCGAGTAAGAGAGTGTGTCGCAGATGGTCTCGAATTCACGAATCACTCTTGCAGGAGCGTAGTATGTGGCCTCGGACATGGAGAGATCCCAATTTCGGCGTCGATCGATCGACTTTCTGGGCTGGGCCCGAAGTTCGGATGCACGGGTACGGGTACGGGTACGAGCGAATGGAGGAGAATTAAAGGTGGCCGACTATCTGGTCTGGCTGGCCTGGTATTATGACAGCGGGAGGGAGAGGAAAGTGCCGCGGGCGATACACGGAGAGGATCCGCGATGGTGTGTCTATAGTTAAGAACAAGTTGGGATAGAGTGGGTGACCTAGCCCATTCGGGGAGTTTTTTAGGGGGTCAAAGTTATCACCACCCAATTGAAAAGGAGAAGCTGGAAGTTAATAGGACAAGGAGACGGAACCCGGCGAAAAAAAGGTTGGACAGTGCTAGTGTGAGGAGCGGGTCAGCATTTCGGATTTGGGGCCAGCTTGGCGCCTTTCTCCCCTGACTAGCATTGTGGTGGTCTCGAAATGAGTTGGATGTGAGTGAATTGGCTGTGGGTTTTTGATAATAGCTGGTGGTGGTGTGGGGACTTTTTCGAGAAAGGAGAGAAACAATGTTTGGCCAATTCAATTATCACGGGTTGGTTGAGAGGGGTGGTGGGATACGTACCCCCGGACCCTTTTCAATGGCATGGGATGCATATCACCTGCAGACCTCGGGCTTAAGTGGACCCTCCGCCTGTCGTTCTTTCCCCCTTTCCCATGCCGGTCTATGCAGGAAGATGGACTCTCATCCGGAACTGGCAAGCACTCATCATCGTGCTTGTATCCCATCCCTTCCAGGACAGATTACTTGTACCTCCTCGTATTCGGACGACGAAGTAGGAAGCATACGATTGCGAGATACGTCACTGCTCCCAATTGATGGTCGGTACGTCAAGCAGGGGCGGCACCGGGCATCCAAAGAATCCACATATTAATACCCTCGCCCACAAAAAGAGAGCAAGCCAGCCACTCATCATCCCGGCGATGTCTCGTACCAGGAAATGACATGGTACAAAACCAAGTTCACGGAGGCGCCCACCCCTTCTGGAGGGGCGACGATCGTGTTTGATTGGGGTCCTGAGTGACCGGGGTTTGCTAGGACGCGAGGACCCGGGCTGAGTGGCTGACTCGCGAGAGGGTGAGTGACATTAGTGGGGGGAGGAGGGCAGATAATACTCCGTTATAATACTCCGCCGTACTCCGTATTAGTTAACTATTCCGTCGTTCAACAAAGTATTAACTTTGGTACTCGTAACGGCTGGGGAGCACTGACCCTCTCGTTGGTGCAATGTATACTCCGTACGGAGTACATACCTTGTAATAATACTAATTCCTGGGTTGCTTAAAGGGGCTCGAGCCATAGGTACAAGTATTACCGCCCCGCTTACTCCACATGGACCAGATCCCAGCATAACTTTATACCGAGATGGGGATAAATTGGAAATTCCCGTGTGGTGCACGTCCACATATTATGACAGTCCACGGGCCACTGGGTCCACCGTGACAGGTCGTGTCCCCCACACTCCACTCCCCGCTACCAGCGTTTCTTCTTCCAAAGCCGACGCGTGCCAATCGCGATGATAGGTAACCGAAATCGAGGGTCCAAAAAGCCTGACGGGATGAATCCTACGTCCACGAGGAGCCGACACCTGCCCCGCCCCTTCCATGTATATGCCACACATAGCTTTCCGCGCGCGGCATATGCAGTTGCAGATGCAGATTGCCCTGCCGTCCTAAAGCAGACCGCAAAGGGCGCAGCAGCGAAACCCACAGAGTACAGCAGCATCATCCTCGTCTCATCCCGTCTCGTCTCAAGCCCCCAACCCCCCGAATCTCGGTTTGCATCTTTCCATTCATTCCATCCATCGTTGATCGACCTACGAGTGCGGTTCCCGGAATACCCAGGTTCCAGGTCGAGACAGACACCCGTTTGTCTACTACCAAAACTGCCACCACCACTGCTAGCCTCTGATACAAGTCCATCACGCCAGAAACAGGTTTAATGACCACGTCTCACATCCCTTCGCAGATCCGCGTTTCTCTTTCCAACTGACTCCAGAAGCGGGGGGGAGGGGCCAGTGCGCCCGATATCAGACGGGACTTATACCCACACTCGTGGCTTCCATAAGTCGTCTCGAAACGGTGATCAGCTGTCAATATCCCGGGTTTGCGTGTTATTGTGTCGCCACCGTGGGACAAGACCAAGGAAATGCCGGTGTGGCCGCCCTTCTGGTGCGAGGACCGAGCGCGGGACGGCTCGGTGTGAGGCGGGACAGTAGGCTCTTTCGTGCCGTCGCTCCGACCCGCTCCCCGGATACCAAGAGCCCACTACCGGAGTGGGTGTGTAAGTGTGTCGCCTGGGCATGGTGGTGGGTGGGTGGAACGGCCACTCCATGACACTTTTTTACGACCCCGCCCGACTCCAGGTTATGTGTCCAAGGAGATGCTGCAGTGAGAACCACAACTACTGAGGGCACGACGACTGACCTGCAACGGTTTATATCGATAAACTCAGGCCGTAAATACAGAGTTGGGAGCGCTTCTTGCTGACTGTCCTCCAGCTACCCCCCTTCTTCCACCGCTCCTTCCACCGCGCTTAAACCCCCCCTTCAAACCCACTCAAGCTTGACATCCCTAAACTCCGCCCCCAGCTCCCCACTCACCTCCTTATCAGGCCTACACGCGTACGCCGCGACCTCGACCTCCCACCCCTCCCCGCCGACGCCGCCCTCGCCGACCTCGCCCTGGCCGTCCAGCGCGAAGACCCAGCAGATCTCCCTCAGCGCCTGCCTCTCGCCGTCGGGGCCGACCTTGTACATCCAGATGCTAGTCCCGTGCACGTCGGTGGACTTCTGGGCCACGATGGTGACGTCGACTCTCTCGCCCGCCCCCGTGGTGGCGTGGGGCGTGATGGACCAGTCGGCCCAGTGGGCGGCGGTGACGGTGGAGACGTAGGGCTTGGCGTTGTAGAACTCCACGCCGGACTTGATCCAGTACTTGTCCTTGTTTTCGCCGCCGTGCGAGAGGGTCTCGGGCGTGGAGAGGGTGGCAGGCGGGTGGAAGATGAGGAGGAGGCCTGCCTGGTCGTACTGGGTCGTCGGGGTGAATGTGGCGGTTAGCTGGGCGGAGGAGAAGGAGTTGAGGGGCTTGCGGTCGAGGGTCTTGTAGGGTGCTAAGAAGGGAAGGGGAGGTGGTTAGTGCTTGATCTGAGCCGAAGGAAAAAAGGGGGGGGAGGGGGGAGGTAGGTGTTCGTTTACCGTTGAAGGTGTTGGAGCTTGGGGGCTTCCGCCAGATGTCCGTGCCGGGCGCCGCAGAGATGTTGAGGGAGCTCATTTTGACGTTCTGTTGGAGAGTTCCGAGGAGTCTGAGGTATGTATTTATTAGATATAGGTCACAGCCTGTAGTAGAAGTCGCGAGGAGCTGTATGAGGTAGAAAGCCAAGGGCGGAAGACGTGTCTATTCTCGAAGTGGAAATAGCAAGTTCAAGCAGACAAGACACCAGCCTTATATATCTTAACGAGCTGAGCGAGCTTACTCGTACTTACCCCGCCCAAACCCACATACGTCCAGATGTAGAAACAGTCCCAACTTACCCAAACCAGCAGGCGGGAATTAATAACTATTACGGACCACAACTCCGCTCCAATCGCTCCGACAAAAACACGTCATAATTACCCTGTCTCGACCCGCAGATTCTCCGACCCCTTCTCTGCCCTACGAGTACGAGTATTACCGGCGGCGGAGGGGGGTGAGAGAGAGAGCGGGGTTGGTATTAGGTGTTGGTTTCCCTCCCTTCCCCACCTACTTTTTTTGTTACTCTGTCCAATTAGACATGGGGGAAGATGCCGGATTTGGGAAGCAAGGGTCCGGGCCGGGGAGCCGGCGGACCCCGCCTATGGTTTTTCCCCCCCTTTGAACTTACGCCATTCATCCCACCTGGGTTATTACTCGTATTGATATGTCTGCCCGGGCCTCGTGACGCGACGAACACGGGGTTTGTTTCGTATGGGATGGGGATGGGGATGTGTTACACGGGGGTTGAGTGTGGGAGGTATCCGTACAGTCTCCAGAAACGGTGACACTCCCAAGATGCCGCGGCAGTTCTCATTCTGGTCTCGTCTCAATGTCGGACACTTTCGTGAAGGGGGACAGGGAGAGAGAGACCTACTGTCCAAAAGATCCAAACGACGCTTCTCCGGAGCGTGTGACAAGAAAAAAATAACCCCGCCACAAAGCTTAATTCGTGTAAAAGCCCGAAAATCCTTCCAAGCAAGCGCTCAAATGCTCCGAAAACATGCCTAATGCCCGTCCCCGTTCTCCGCCCGGGTGCACGGACGACCCCACCACGCGCCCCTCCCATGCCCATTGTTTATATGTTCCCCTCCGGCCGGGATAGTTCCGGACGCAGCAACGGCAGCTGGAACCTCCGGTCTACCCAATCGTAGACGACAGAACCCACACAATGGAAGGGGGCTTTGAGATCCACAAATCGTATCACGCAATGCTGCCTTGCCATCCGCCCCGTAGAAGGAATATGAAGGAAGAAGAACCATGAAGGGGGCGGGGCGGATATAATCCTCTTACCAAGCAAAAGATGGACGCGGAGCCTCCGCCTCCGGAGTCCCGGGCGTCACGCGGCCGGTCCGTTCGACGGCCTCACTTCGGACAGGACAGTGCTACTTCTACGAGCCGTGGGCCCCAGGGTGATGGATGATGTACCCAAGTTAGTCAGTCGCCTTGGTCTCTTTGTTCGTCGTCTTCCTATTTGTAATGGTAATTGCTAAGCAGCATCACGAGTACTGCTTACTTGCCCGCCCTTACTTACATGACTATCCCTCCCAGACAAAAGGAATCCGGGAATCAGGAGTCACGGGGGAACTTCAATTTCGGACCGGACCGGCGCGGACACATTGTCTCCTGGTGGAGTATGGAGTAATGGAGTTTTTCTTGGTGCAGTCTAATGGGTATCATCCCCAACTCCTTCTCCGCAAACTAGTTACATGCCCACAATGACCCAGGTGACAAATTTCAAGATACCAAAGAACAAAATGTCAAAAACGAAACAAGCCGGACCGGATTCCTAAACCCCTTTTTCCTTCCCCCCTTTCCATCCTCCAACTCCTTCCTCCAACTCCTTTCCCCCTTTTCCTTCCTACAACTCCTTTCATTATGAACCCCATAACGATAACTGTAAAGTACCAAAAGACAAAAGAAGAAACCATCGAGCTCATCCCTTAGAATGAATTAGTCACATTCTCCCAATATCCCACACGGCAATCCGTTACTCACAGCCTCTAGAAAAGGTTGGTCGGGATCGGACCCGTCCCAGTGGTCCACGTCCCGCCGCCCCCGCTCGTGCCGTTGACCACCTCCGGATTGAAAGGCGGCTCGCTGAGGCCCTCGTACCTGTCGAGATCCTCGTCGGCGAGGGGCACCGAGGGGAGGTCCGGGGGCCGGACGTTCACGATCTCGTTCTTCGTCGCGTCGGTCTCGCCCATCGTCGTTACCGTACCTCCACAGTCAAAGTAGCAGACAGTCGAACGTTCCTAATAAAGCAGCTGTTAGTAAGGTCTCCTTCCAATGGAATATATCCCAGCTAAAATAGGGCACTAAGTGAAAGGGAAGGGGCAGGGGGGAGGCTCTACTCACCCAATAGAAGTCATCCTGCCCAAACTTCTTGATATCGTTATACCCGCTGCCGGCCGCCAACCCCTGCTGGCAGAAAGGCTTCTCAGGGGGATACGTCACCTCCTTGGGATCCTTGATCCAATCGCTGAACCAATTCTCGCCGCCGTAAATGAACTCGTGCTTGAAGAATTCCCACGGGAGGTTCGGCTCCCTCTCGCTCTCTGGACCCCGAAGCAGCCCCTCGTTCCCGCAGCCCCCCTCCATGAAGCAGCACTGCGCGAATCCGGGCCCGCCCTCCTGGCAGATGTCGTTCCCTTCCGGGTCCTGGCAGTTGCACGTGCGCTCCGGACAGTCCCCGCTGGCGCAGCACTTCATCGAGAAAAGGTCGCAGCCGGCCTCGTCGCACTTGCAGGTGTACCCCCAATGCCAGAGGAAAAACTCCCAGGGCACGCCCGCGACCGCGGCGAACTCCTTGGGAAGCCCGGTGTTCGAGGCGTGGATTGTGACGTTGCTGCCCAGGACGGTGCTAAAGGAGTGCTTGGATATCGGCCCGGCCGAAGTCAGGTTCCTCTCGTTATCATCCGTGATGGGGATGTGGTTGAAATCGACTGCGAGGTCCATGTGCATGTCGCGAGCCGGGAAGAGGCGGGGCGTCAGGATTACCTGGCAGACTTCGCCGGATATCCTCTCCCCGGGGGGATTGGAATTGGAGGAGGAGGAGGACGAAGGCCCGCAGACGACGCTAGAGCTGGAATTGGTCTTTTCCGCGCTGATGACCGTGGAGTTGGGCGGGCACCAGAGGTGGGTGAGGTACTCCTCCTTGTCCCACCACATCCGGATGCCTCGAGACTCAACGGCCTCCGTCTCGTTACCCTCCGGGGTGTGCTTCGGCACATACATGATGCCAAGCATGTTGGAACCGCTGTATTCGCTGAAGTTGGCTTCCAGGCCGTCAGACGTGTCGTTGGCCTTGCCAGCTGCGGATCCACTCGCGCCCTCGGTCGTGCCAGCGGAACGGCTAGGTAGGGCCGGGTATGTCTTGATCTTGACGTGCTCCTTCTCGATATCGAGGATGTCCATCAGGAGATCCCGCAGTTTGGCGATCTTCTTGAAGTACTTCGGGGTCTTGTCCGCCTTGTCCCCGTCAGCTTCTGGCGTGATGATCTGGACCTGGATCCATTCGCGAGTCTCATGCGAGAAGGCGCCAGTCGAGTTGGAGAGATCGTGGAGGCTGGGGGCAGAATGGCCCGGGTACTCCGGGAAAGACTCGTACCCCGTGCGGAACAGCAGAGACTTCACACGGCGGTCCCAGGTCTCATCCTCCGAGTAGGAGCGCTTATTAGCGGGGTCCTTCGGGGCGACGAAGGTGGGCGTCTCCCAGATCCGCGCCGTGTAGACGCCCTTGCTGCTCATGATCACGATCCCGGTGCATCCCCACATGGTCTTGATACCCGTCCCGAACGGCAGGGAGCCAAACTCGTGGAAGCTCGAGTGGTCGTTTACGAAGTCGTCCGGCGCGGCGAAGTACTCGAACGCGCCCGCGCCGTAGTCGTGCACAGCATCCTCCATCTCGCTCCACCACGCATCCTCTCCAGGGCTCCATGACTCGGGGTCCGTGAAGTCGTCGATGAAGATCGGAAGCGTCGCACCCTTCTGAGAGTCGCCTTCGTCAACGTCTGGAGGAGGAGAGGCGGCGGCGGCGGCTTCGGTGTTAGGGGGGTCGGTGGCAGAGGGGGTGGGCGAATCTGCGGGTTCACCATCAGCTGGGTCCTGGCGCTTGGCGACCATCCCCCCGCTCCCAGAAAGACCAGGCGTTGCTCGTCGCGAACACGACCCTCCTTGGAATTGGCCGGAACAGTCCTTGCCGGGGGGACACCACTCATGATAGAATATCTCTCGCCTGTCGAAGAAGGCCCTTATCGCGTTGACATACATGAAATCGGGGGTGGGGTCTCGAGCGTACTGGTCGGGGGCGAACTGCCAGACGAACATGTGGATGCCGGGGTTCTGGGCGTAGTACCGGTCGTTCCCGACGATCGCGGACACACCGCTGGTCGTGTACTTCACGTAGGTCACGAGGTCGACATTTTCTTCAACCACGCCCAGGAAGCGCTGGATGTCGTCGAGGAGGTAGCCGTACTTGATGGGATAACGAGGCACGCCCGTGACCTCCTCCATGGACCTGTCCGGGGTGAGGACCCAGACCTTGAGCCAGTCGACGCCGTCGCCGCTGAAGACTTCGCCGGCGAGTCGGTCCAGAGAGGGGCCCCAGGGCTGGTCGTCGAAGTACGGCTCATACCCGTCCCTTAGCATCTTGGTGACTCGGCGGTCCCAGATCGCCTTCTCGTCCCCGTACAGGTTGGGCTTCCGAGCCTGGAGGTTAGGCGGGGGCGGCCAGAAGGTGGGCTGCTCCCAGAAGTGGGCCATGTAGACGCCCTTGTTCGACGCGACGACGAGCCCGGAGCACCCGAACAGCGGCGTGACACCGCCACCGGTACCCTCCGACGCCAGGTTATACAGGTCCCGGTAGACGCAGTGGTTGGCGGAGTAGTCGTCCCCAGAGACGACGTTCAGAAGCTGCGAGGGCTCTCCGGTGGCGCCGTACTTGACCGCGACGGTGTACATGCGATGCCACCAGTCAAGCGCTCCGTACTCCCAGGTCCGGGGGTCCGTGAGCGCGCCTGGGAACATCTCCGTGAACTCCCTGGGCATCCGCGGAGGGTCGACGCGGGGTACCAAGCTGAGCGCAGAGCTGGGGGACCTAACGATGTCGAGGTCACGGCGAGGCTGGCTCCCGCTTCCGGAAGCCTGGCCTCCTCCACCCCTCTCGGTCTTTGTATCCGGGTCTGCCTCGGGATAATCCCTGGTGCATGGCACCTCGCAGTCCAGGGAGTCGGGGATACACCACGTCTTGGTCGTCATGATCCGCTTGTTCCACCACAGCCTGAAGGCCCGCATGTCCCGGGTCTTGTCACTCTGTGCGGGCAACGTGGACGGCTCCTTGGGGGCGTACTGCCACGCGACGAGCTGCAGGCCAGCGCGTTCCTTGTAGTACTCGTTCGAGTCGAAGAACGTGGCGTCGTCCCGGTGCGGGGCGCGGCGGGTGTACAGGTGGCGGGAGAAGTCTCGCTCGTCGACGTGGCCGAGGTACTTCTTCAACTCCGCCTCCAGAAGCCTCATCTGCTCCGGGTACTGAGGACCGGGCCTGTTCATGTGGGCGACGGCGAAGATGTGGACCTGGATCCACTGGTACTTGCCCTGGGCGAAAGGACCCCAGTTCTTGGCGAGGTCGGCGAGGGCGGGAGCGGGCGGGCTGGTGATGTCCCGATTTCCCTTGGCGAAGAACTGGTTGACCCGCAAGTCCCAGTGCATCTGGCGGGTCTCGGCATCTTCCTGAGGGCGTCCGGGTCCGGTGACGAAGGTAGGGGCCTCCCAGATGTGCGCCGTGTACGCGCCGCGGTCGGAGACGACGACGATTCCCGTGCAGCCCCAGATGGGGATGATTCCTCCGGCGAGGCCACCGTCGGCGCGGATGATGTTATTTGCGGCGTCCTTCTGGTCGAAATTAATCATGGAGGCGTGTGAGAGGAACGAGTAAGTCTCGAGGCGTGGATCAACCTTGCCCCTCGGGAGTCGAGGACCGAACCTTGCACCGCGGTTGATGATAATGTTGTACATGTGGCCCCACCAGGATTCCTCTCCATATTGCCAGGTCTGCGGGTGCGTTAGAGACAGCGCCATGAGGTCGTTCGGAGTGGAAGGGTCATCGTCCTCTTCGTCCTCATCAGAGCTTGGCCAATCGGAAGAGTCAGAGTCGTCAATCTGTCGTCGTCCGTTTGGGTTTCCGAGGAAGCAGACCTCATCCTCGCAAGCTACACAGATAGACAGGTCCACGTCTCCAAGCCCGGACTCAACCGGGACGGGCTCCCCAGGAATGGTGACCGTGGCCTCCCACATCGAGTGAGGGCCGGCGAAGGAGGTCGTGGGCAGGTCCGTCGGCATGTCAGGGCGAGAGACAGTCTGGAATGGCTCAAGGTGAGTGCCATTGCGGCTGATGCAACAGGGACAGTCCAGCTTGTCGCCACCATCTTTGACCTGGCGGGCAGCAAGCTTAGGATCGCAGTCTGGGTCAATAATGACATCATTATCAGGCCAGCCAGTTGAGGACGAAGTCCCAGCTGTTCCGAGAATGAAATAAGAGGAGACCGTGGCGAGAGGCCCGGAAGTGAGAGCGGAGTCTTGAGGACAATGGGAATTAGTAATGGTGCGATGTTTTCTTGTTGTGTATGATGTTATGTGGACTTACCATTGGAGGCTAATCCTCCAACTACCACGAACAACGTGGTGAGAAAGATGGCGTAGAAAAACGCCAGGGTAGGCCACGGTGGGCTTGGAACGTTGGCACGTCCTGCCATTGTTAGAGGGGTTGTAATATATCAAAATGAAGAAAGACAGTGTTGTTGAAGTGTGTATGAGTGATGAGAAATGTATTGTGTTCGTGATTGTCTACTCAGCTTTCGAGTGTGTGTGGGTTTGGGGGAGAGAGAGAAACGGAAAGAATGTGGGAGGATGGGGATGCTAAATAGGCGTTGCGCGGCAGACTGATTGTGGTAGAGCCGTTACTGGGGACGGGTCCAATTCACTTCTAACTGGAACGTGGACTGGACGATGGGCTGGAACCACTCCAATTCACTCATCGCTCGAATATGGAATGGACTAGGAACTGGAGAATGATACTTTGCCTCCCAAGATGGAGGTGACAGTGGTATGGTGCAAGCAATGCGTTCCAATGCCCCAGTCTCACTCAATTTCAAGGCAGGAGCAGTACCAAAAGAGGCATCTGGCCAAAATCCATCTTGGTACAGTTCCAAGAAGGCAAGGGAATGACGAAGGGTGAACATGTTAGCACCAGTTCACACCCAATATCCATTCAGATGTGAGCATAGCCATCTTTTGTTGCCGTTTTATTTGTTAATAGGGCCAATAAAGCCTGCGTCGCAGTGATCCAGTGATAGGTGTCATAAGCATTGTGTTGATGATATATGAGGTACGAGACAACGACCTAGCATCAACTAATTGGATCCAGCCAGGCGTTGCAGTTTTCGTGCCAGATGTCGCGGAGAGAGGACGGACCCTAGCGACGGAAGAACTACTGGGGCATCGGCTTGACGCTTCTGCTTCCCAACGAACTTATCAGTATTTACCGGAAAGTAGCCAGGAACCTATAGGACAAAGAGTCGAGATTTCTGGCGCGCATCTTAATGTCCCTCCACCTCGAAAACTCCTCCACCTCCTCAGCACCCTAGTACTGACTGGTGCACAATTACTGTTGAACACTCTGGGAATTGAACAAGAGATAGGACATATAAGAGCTCTCCTAGGAGGTATAAAACAGAGTAATTTATATCATGGGAATATGATGAGAAAATGGGGAACATCGTCGACGGTGGAAGAATGTCTCCGTCTCCCGGCCTGCATGTTTGCGCTAGGTTTTGCCATTAACGCAGGGATCTTGTCTCGGACCAAAATCGAGTATTTTTGTAGAAATAGGCTCGCTTACTATTATTAGTGAATTCTTTTGGCCAAACTGGGTGTGCTGTGGTGGTAGATGGTTGTCTCCTTCCGTGGAGAGGTGAGGTGAGGTCGAGTGTCGTCGCTGCTGACTCATCCGGGTTACAAGCGCCCACTCCATCCTCGATTGGCAGGAGCGAGTCGCATTCAGTCAATCCCTCGCTCCTTCTTCTCGCCATGCCTGCATTCCAGGACTCGAAGCCTGTTGTAGTCTGTGTTTTCTCAGATAACATAGTATTGGCCATGGGGCAGCTTCCCGAGATTTTCCTCTCTACATGTAGTCTCAATCCCTCCTCAACCCGTCTTTTGTCATGACATCACACCCAACGTGTCCGTCATCCCCCCCTTCCTCTCACGCCTGCACCGAGGACGGACCGTAAGCCCAGGCCGCGATGGGTCCTACGCCCCGTATGCTTGCCGATGAATGGGTTCAAGCTCAAGGGGGGATGCACCAGGGGTCAGAACACCTTGCCATCAACCATACGTTCCTCCGCCGCCTGCTCGTTCTCCTGGCACTGAACACGACAGCGAGATTCCGCAAATGGAACGGGGGCTGAATCCCCATCTCGGACGATAAGGGGACTACTGGGAATTAGGGACTGATCAACTTTCCGCGTTCCGTTTCTTAGCAAGCTATCGCACGCTTAAGTATGCACCGCCCTGGATACTTATAACCAAGCCGGGCATGGAGAGCTCGGGTACAGCCCCGGTCGGTTCAACGGACTCGAAGAGGATGACCATATTCCAGGAAAGGATCGCTGTGATGTTACCTCGGGTCCATGATATCTGTGGTCCGTAGTTGACTATAATAGATATACGGAGTACGGCCGGCGTGGTGGGGCCGGATCCGAAACTTGTAGCCGCCGGCCCTATCGGCGCTTAACTTCATCAGCGCTTAGCCCGCTCGCTATTATGCTAGTAAAATTGCCGCCATTCTATTATAACATATATAATGTCATTAAAAATAGATACCGAACAGGTGAAATGTAATAGGGAACAGTCTGAGCGCCGACGTGCTCTTGAGATGTTTAGCTACAGGGTTGAGGTTTGGTGACATGTTGATGCTGACGCCGGTGACAGATGCTGACAGCCGTGAATGTTACCCGTCCCTGAGGAGTCATTCGGCATGCTTGTTGAACTCAGCCCTGCTCAAATGGATATTCCCCACTGGACGAGCTCAAAGGTTGTATTGTGTATAATAAGCTGTGTCGCGTCGTATGTAAGACAGCGGCCCTGACGACAACTCCACTTCACTTCATCACCACAATTCCCATCGCTTTCGTCACCTTATTTCCTCTTCACCTTCGTCACCAAGATTCTTCTTCCCATTCTTCGCCAGCTGATGGGAACCGCGAAATAACTGCCCACAAATTGTTCTCGAGAGTGATCCGTATTCCTCACCTATACGTCTCTCATAAGGCAACATCGAATATTGGTGCCAACTGATACCTCCTCCCCGGCGAGCTGGCTGTGACCACACCCGCTATGGCCAAACCCTCCTTCGCCACTCCCCTCCCTCAATCCAACCGCTCCGAGGTCCTCGAGTGGCGCTTCCCAAAACCTTTCAACCAATACATCCTGACCGGAAAGTCCCGCGCCGCATGGCACACCTCCTTTGTGATCCCCCAGCTTAATCTCCTCCTCGATGCGGGTCTCTGCGTCAACAAGGCCCGCCCCAAGCACGTCTTCCTCACCCACGGCCACAATGACCACGTCCTCCTGGCCCCCGCGTTCGTGAAGCGCGAGGACCCGCCGGACATCTTCTGCCCCGCGGAGATGAAGAGCGTGTTCAACGCTTACATATTCGCCAACTCCGTCCTTAATCTGGGCGGGCTGGTGGGGCCACACGCGCCGGATGGGAAGGGCGCAGAGTCGGACGGGGAGGGCGCGGAACAGGCCGGTGAAAGCGCGGGGAGCACAGAGACTTCGTGGTTGGCCGAGACCCACGTAACACATGGGTTACGGCCGGGCGATGTTGTGCCCCTCCGGCGCCTCAAGAACATCTACGCCACCGCCTTCGCGTGCGACCACACCGTCCCCTGCCTAGGCTACGTCTTCAGCTCCGTCTCGCACAAGTTAAAACCCGAATACGCAGCTCTCCCCGGCCTCGAGATCAAGGCCCTCCGGGAGGCGGGCGTGGAAATCACGGCGCCGCACTCGACGCCGTTCCTTGCGTTTCTAGGGGACACCACGGCCGAGACGCTCCTCGCGGAACCGGAGTGGCTGAGGGAGGGGATCCTGGTCGTCATCACGGAGTGCAGCTTCCTGTACCCCGAGCACGAGTCCCAGGCGGCCAAGACGAAGCACACGTCGTGGAGCGACCTGGAGAGAGTGGTGCGGAAGTGGCCGCGCACGACGTTTGTTCTCATGCACTTTAGTTTGCGGTATAGTGATGAGGAGGTGCGGCGGTTCTTCAAAGATATGAAGGACCCTCCGGGGAATATACTTGTTTGGGTTGATGGGCTCGACGGGGAGTGAGGTGGCTTTGGTGTGTCAACTTGGTGCTACCTTGGCACTCATCCTCTGTCGTGCAAGACGCGAACTAGACTTGACGGTGTCGCGGGGTTTCTTCCTCACGCACTTCCGTGTAGGCAGGCCCCTTACTCGACAACCATGACCTTCAAGGAGGTGCGGAGTCGGGAGACGTGACGGCTCCTTCGGTGGCCACGGCACGCCTTAGGAGCCCCAATATGTCATAGATTCTATACCATATAATGATACCATAGGAATAATTATATAATATATAGACACTTAACCCTTAGACAGAAATTAAGCCATTGTTTTACGGCGGATGTGCGGTTCATTGGCGCTCCTGCTGCTTCTTCATGGCCCCTGCTGAGTATTTTCGCGCTGACAGCTTCGGCTCTAGAGGGTGTACGTTAGAGCAGATACTAGTATATTCATGACACTTTGGTCTAGTAATAATAGCCCGCTGCTCGGTAAGGGCTGTTGCTCACAGAGGGAGGGTGATGAGCCTAAGGGGTTCTGGGTGCGTGTTTGATGCTTGGAGCGCATGTCTTAGACGGTGTTGTCAGCTGACACCCAATTAGAGTTGGAGTCTAGGTCCGAAAAAAACTGCGACGACGGCGATTTGAACCACGAACGCCTAACCCTCTCCCCATGATACTTTCACGTGACCAATACCACTTCGAAAATAATTCAACAGTCTTCTCCCCGCTACACCAAACTCGCCTCCGAGCCCCCAAGACCCCACCTCGAAATTCTTTCCCCAGAATCGCAAGCACCCATATCCTCCTACCAAACGGCATCACTCTCTGCGTTCACCCCACCCCCATCATCATTTTTAACGTCTTTTTACGCCCCCCAGCCGTTTCAATATTGAAATCTCACGAGGATCGAATTGCTCACTTTCACCAAACATTAGGTGTCAACCCGACATAGCGCCTGGCTTTGCCAGGAAACCCTACCCTTGACTGCCTATTAACGCTCTTTGAGTCACACCAGCCACCAGCACCATGTCTTTCATCACACCGAGGCCAAAGCCTCGGACCGGCGCGTCTATGAGACCCAAGGCCCTCCAGCGGTCGAATCCAGTGCGAATGATGCGAGAGCAGGAGGAGAAGCGCCAGGCCGAGCGGGCTGCCGCTGCCGTCGCCACAGTCGCCAAGGCCACCCGGCCGGGGGGCGGCAAGCAGTGCCCCAACAAGAGCTGTACGCGGCCCAACGTCGTGGACGGGACCTGTCGCAGCTGCGGCCGTGTCGCCGACGACAGCAACATCGTGTCCGAGATCACGTTCGGCGAGACCTCCGGCGGCGCCGCCGTCGTGCAGGGAAGCTACATCGGCGCCGACCAGGGCGGCGTCCGGAGCTACGGCCCTAACTTCCGCCGCATCGGGGGCTCGTCCGACGAGAGGGAAAAGTCGATCCGCGAGGCGCGGCTGCTCATGCAGGGGTTCGCCATGCAGCTCAACGTCAGCGAGTCCATAGTCGCCTCGGGCGTGCAGGCCTTCAAGCTCGCCTCCTCCGCCAACTTCATCCAGGGCCGGACCCTGCCCATGGTCGCCGCCGTCTGCCTCTACGCCGCCTGCCGGAACGAGCCGCCCTGCAAGATCATGCTCATCGACCTCGCGGATCTCACCCAGATCAACGTCTTCCGCCTCGGCCGGACGTTCAAGGCCCTGAACAAGGCCGTCCCCGTCTGCAGCGACGGCCTCGTCCCCGTGTACCCCGAGGACCTGATCTACAGGTTCGCCAGCAAGCTCGAGTTCTTCGACAAGACGACAAAGGTGGCGGAGGACGCCGTGAGGCTAGTCCGCCGCATGAGCAGGGACTGGATGGTCATGGGCCGCCGCCCTTCCGGGATCTGCGGCGCGTGCCTGCTGATGGCCGCGCGCCTGAACAACTTCCGCCGCACCGTGCGCGAGGTGGTCTACATCGTCAAGGTCACCAACCACACGATCCAGAGTCGCCTCGAGGAGTTCAAGGTCACCGAGTCGAGTAACATGACAGTCGAAGATTTCTTGACGCAGGACTTCTTAGAGTCGTCTCACGACCCGCCGTCGTTTTACCGCAAATCGGCCGAGGAGCAAAAGGCGATTACGCAGGGCAACACAACAAAGCGGAAGCGGGTCACAGAAGCAGTTGGTGACGAAGACGACGAGGAAGAGGATTCGATCCCGATCGACCCGCGACTCACCGCTCTGATGACCGATCAGCCATCTCGGTCCCAGCAAGACGGCGTGGACGGCCTACCGACCCCTCCTTCCGAGAGAAACTCGCAGGCGCCACAGAGTACGCCCGGCGATAACAGCAATACCGAAGGCACCCCTACCAACACACAACTCCCCGATCTATCGTCCATCCCCGCTCCCGAATACCGACGCGACGCAGACGGCTTCATCATCCCCCCTCTCCCAAGCGTAGTCCGCAACCTACCAACCCTAGGAGACCCAAACAACAACACAGCCCTAGCCGAGCTTGCCGAGAGCTATGGAGACGAGGAAGCCGTGCCCGCCAACACCGGGTCGCAGCCGAAGAAGGGAAAGGAACCCAAGTCGCAACTGCCCGTGGACTCGGAGGACTGGGAGCGCGACGAGAACTCCCTGGAGGAGCAGATCTCGGAGATCTTCAATGACCCGCAGACGATGGAGCACGCCATGGCCTTTTCCAACGCCGAGCAGCGTGCGCAGCTGCACTCCCTCTGGGCGCTCCAGAAGCAGCCGCAGAAGCAGGTCTCGATGGACGAGATCGTCGGCGAGGACGAGTTCGCCAACGACCCGGAGGTGATCTACTGCCTCCTCTCGCCCGAGGAGACCGTGGTCAAGGAGCGGATCTGGGTGAACGAGAACCGCGACTTCCTGCGGAAGCAGCAGGAGGCAGTGTTCCGGAAGAAGGCGGAGGCGGACAAGCCCAAGGTGACGAGGCGGCGGAGGAAGAAGCCGAGGATCGGGGAGGCGCAGACGAGCCCCGCGAGCACGCCGGCCGAGGCGGCCGTGAACGTCATGAAGGAGCGGGCGTTCTCGACGAGGATCAACTATGACGCCATCCGGAGCCTCTTCGACATGCCCGGGTCGCCCGATTCCGAGAGTAAAGGGGATGGAGGGGTGGGCGGCGCGGGAGAGGGCAAGGGGGATGTTGAGCCCGACGATGATGAGGACCTCATTGGCGGGGATGAGGAGGAGGAGGAGGCGGAGGAGGAGGTGTACGATGAGACGGGATACGACGACGACGACGGGGACATTGACGATGATGATGAGTATTAGGGCTCGAGTTGGGGTTGGGGTCTTGGGGAGGTGGATGGGAGAAAAAGCGAACATCAGATGGGGAGCATTCGATGTCGGATATGCATTGCAAAGGGGTTTACTGGCATTAGTTGTCTTTTCTATCATTATGGCTCTCGGCTGCATCGAAGACGGCGCGGATTATGGCTATTCACTATCCACTGTATTAGCCAATGGAATGATTTTTCTGTTCTGGACTTGATCTGAAGTTCCAGGGGGTAAGAAGAGTAGGAGTAAAAGAAGCATTTAGGCACAGCACCAGAAAAGGGGCATACAATGTATATTTTCGCTAGTTTAAACGCCACCGCTTCATAGCAGTTTTAAACACACTGACGGGTAATTACGAGGTGAAGAGAAGTAAAAGGTGGTATGAATGTAAATGGAAGTAATTAAGCAGGAGGAAGTGGGGGGGAAAGGAAGGGACATCCAGGTGAAAAGAAGCGGGGAAAAAGGAGTAGCTCAGTCGAGGCCTTATTTCACAAGTGTCGAGTGCTCCCCATCCCAGCTGGCGTCATCTTCAAAGTAGAAACCCGGGTTTCAAAACGGATACGTGAAAAGGATATTTTTTCTACGCCGAAACTTCCCGTTATGTCCCATACATTTTCCCTCCTCCGCGGTCCCCCCCTTCCAGTGTCCCCACTCCCACTCCCCCCCTTTCTCTCTCTCGCCCGCTCCTCACTCTCTCTGCAGAACGACCATGAGCCCCATCAGGCCCAGCATGACGGTCTTGAGCCACGGGTGCTCGGATAGCATGATGGTCACGTAGCCGACGAAGGGCACGTAACCCACCACGCTGCCTATGATGTCCTCCCTCTCGAGGTAGTCCTGTCCGCGGGCGTATAGTCTATGGTTGAAAGCGGCGGGGTTAGTTTGGAAGGTGGCGATGGGGTTGGGGTCAGGGGGAGAACGTACTCTGAGTCGTCGCCTGCGTTGTTGTCGCCTTTTGTGAGGAGCTTTGCGTGGGGTCTGTTTAGGTCGTTAGCGATATCGCCAGCAGTAGAGAGAGGTAGTTTAGGAGGGAAGGGGGGCGGGTACGGATAGTATAAGTGACAGTTGCTGGGGAAGAGTGCAAGAGAGGGATGTCGTGTGTATGTGTGTATGTGTGCGTGCGCGCATGTGTGTGCTAGGAAGGAGGGTGCAACAGGCCAAGAAAAGGGGGAGCATACCCAGTCCCAAACGTCCTCACGACGCGATGCACAATCGGTATATCCTTGCCCTTGACGTTATACACCACCACCTCCCCCACCTCCGTCGGCGCCACCAGGTTGCGGTTCCACAGGAACAGCAGGTCCCCCCGCTGGAACGCCGGCTCCATGGACCCCGAGAGGACCACTACTATCGGCGAGGGCGAGTCAGTTAGCGTGCAGAGGCCCTTCCACATCTGTTATGTTTTCCACCACCGGTTAGCGTCTGGGTAGAAGTCGGGGGGAGAGAGGCTAAGTCGAGGGTTTTGGGAAGGGGGGGGGGGGGGGGGGCGGGAGAAGGAGGGCAGGGAAAAGTGCCGTACCATGAACGCGGAGCTCAGGATAAGGCCAAAGGTGAGGGCCTGCGAGGCCGCCTGCCTCGGATTCGCGAGGCCCGCAAACATCGTGTCTGTGACTGTGTCTCCTGGTTCCCTTTCTTTCGTTCTATCCTCTTATGTCCCCTTCTGTCCCTTCCTCAGTGTTCGCTCGTGTAAACCGCGTACGGGGAAAAGCTTCCGTTCTTCGTATGCGCTCGAAAAAAAACAAGTAATCTTTCAATAGGCGCAGAAAATACTGAGAGGGCGAGAGTAGGGAGGTCGTCGAGAGGGGGGACAGAGTGTCGAGGGGTGTTGGTTTGGAAAGGTGTTGCGCTTGAAGGGTAAGCTAAAGCTCCTATGGTCGTTTGGCTACGCGTTGGTCGTTGGAGCTCCCCGATCGCAATTGACCAGGTGGCATGTGCACGCGCCACACATTAGATCCAGGTAGTTGGTACGTACTGTGGCTGGTGGCGGGCCTCCTAGCGCCGATTAATATCGAGGCGTTTCTTTCCCGCCTTCGCACTTCGATATCTCCTTGTGTTAACCCCCAGGTCCACTTTACGAGTAACACCTGTAGCAGCTTTCCCCGGATTACGTGCCAAGGCTATTCGTCCCTAAATATGGGGCCGTCCCTCGAATATTGCCGCACTTGAGCTAGGTGCCCGCAGACACACCACATCGCGGTCAACTTCTCGACACATCGAAGCAGCATCATCCCCAGGCCAAAGAAGAGAAGAGAAGATATCAATCAGGACGACCATGTTTTATACCCTGCCATGAAATAAACAAGCAGACACAGGCCGTAGCTATGGTCTATATACCTAAAAATGAAGAATAAGAATAAAAACCTCCCTCCTAACGCCAAACTAGTCGCCACGACTAGACCCACCAGAGACCACCCCGTCGATGATGTCGAGGTAAAGCAAAATGGGTTCAAACCCACAGCCCCAGGCCACCCCTTCAGAATGCTACCAAACCAGCCGAGCCTCCTGTTAGAACAGATCCCGTAACGCCATACATAAATCTAGCCATGATGAAGCAAAAGTACGCAAGGAAAATGAATCTCCAAAACCGCCCCACCGGCTCACTTTCATCCACCGCTCGCCGCTCGGCCTCGAAAGCCGTGTAGCAGCAATGCTCACGCTCCATCGGCCGCATTGGCAAGGGACAAGTACGCCGTCCACGCGATACTAATGCAGGACACGAATGGCTGTACTACGTTAGCACCCGTCTCTCTTTCTTCAGTTCCACCCTGCTCAAGTGGGACAAAACTCACTAGCTGCAGCTGGATCGGCATCAGTCGGAAGTTGATGATCTGGACGGCAGGCCAGACCAGGTAGCTTGTCTTCAGCGTCGTGAAGTACATGTCCCTCAGCTTGTTCGACACCGCGCGCTTCCCGCCGCCCTCCGCGACGGTCATGACGACGAAGAAGATAAAGATACCTATGTGAAGAAACCCGTCAGCACTCCCAGTCCGCTTCAGTCTCCCATCTCCGCACTCAACTTCCCCAACCCCCCAAACCCCAACCCACCCCCATCCCGGAAAGGCCAAACTTACTGCACGGCGAAAACAGCAACTGGTCCGCAATGACCCTCTTCAGCGCCGGCGCGAACGCGCTCGTCTTCGTGATCGGGAACATCCACTCCAGGAACCGGAACCACTTGAACGTCACCGGCGCCATCCCCAGCCCGTACGCCATGAACCGTATCAGCCTCTCGAAGTCGAACGGCGAGGCCAGGCCCCTCGTCGCGCTGTCGAACTGGTGTCCCAGCAACCCGTCCTTGCGGTCCAGCTCGTGCATCTCGATGGCGAGGGCGTCGTGCTTAGCTAGGCCGCCCTTCTTGAGGGAGCGGCTGGAGTTGATGGCCGAGAGGAGCTGGGCCACGGTGTCGGCCATTCCGCCGAGGATGGCGTTCGTGACCATCATCGTCATCACTAGTTACGGGGCATGCGATGTTAGACCAGGGGAGGGTTTGACGAAGCCTTCTTGTTTCGAAGGGAGGGGACAGGACTCACCCGGTCGTTCTTCATAGTAGGCGTTGAATTTCGTGGTTAATCGTACCACGAGGGATATTTGTACGAGGAAAACGACGGTATGGAGTAACGGCTACACAAGAAAATGCCAGGGTTAGCCGACGGTGTTCCCGAGGAGGCCGTAGCCGCCCGGACGACCCGGGTGGTGGGACATGGAGTGGGCGCGAACGCACGATGCGACCGTAGATATATTTGCTGTTCACCGACCGGACTAACCGGCGGCGCGTCGTCTCCCAAGCCATAGCGAAGACTTTCGTGTCAGACTCGTCGGTGTGAATGTCGTGGGTGTGGATGTCGTGGAGAAAGATCGTTTCGGAGCGGAGCGGTTGACGTGCTTCACAATCGTGGATGACGACACACACTATCGCAAGCGCCGACCGCGGAGGCGGGGGGGTGAGGTGAATCGTATGACAGTGCCGGTTGTGTATTCCTCCCTTCCGTCGGCGATATTTGATTGCGGGGACTATTTCTCCAGGACCTGCCTCTAGAGATGACACGGTAAGAAAGTTCGTCGCCTGAGTTGGAAGGGTAATTAGGGAGATGAAGATCTGGACTGATGTCTCAGCGCCACCAACTGGCACGGGGGCAGTGTTGGCCTTTCGTTCTGCATGTGTGTGGGGTACCTGGGGGAGACGGGAACTGTCAGTGTCCAGTCATGTTTCTCAGACACAGGGCGTCATGTGTGGAGACAGGACAGGCCGCAGCGCCGAGCCGGGTTGGGCGGATGAAACGGTATGACGGAGTAAGACAAAAGTACACCGCCTAAAGCTGACATGCTCTATTAATACATGTAACTACCCGCACACTTCCTCTTCATCCCCGAGTACACACCACACAGTACACACGTTAAACTAGCGCAAAGATCTCGAGGCTCAAACCGAACCGATCAACTCTCCGAAGTCGACGAAATCACCAGCTTTCATTCGCTCACGCATACAAGACACCCATCAAATCAGGGCGAGTGGTTTAGTGGTATAATTCCTCTTTAGCACCAGAAGATCTTGTAGATCGGATTGGATGATTAGAGGCGGTCCGGGGTTCGATTCCCCGCTTGTCCATCTTTTTGCTCTCTCTCCTTGTTAAAGTTCTGTGTACTACAAATATACAACCACCTTAACAGATTTTTTTTCTTCTTTTGTCCTCTTTCTGGGTGAGACACCGGGCGGGGGATCGCATATTTTCGAGAAGTAAAATAGATATATATGTTTAAAAGATATATGAACGCTGTGCTAATGTAGTCATAAGTCATAAGTGCAAGAATGCCCAATACAATAATACTTTCTCCCGCGGGATGATCGACCAGCCACCAACCACTATCATCTGCCATCACATTCTGAACGTGCATTCGCTTACCCCCCATAAGCAACTAAACGTTGACTCTCCCCGCTGAGAAACTTCCCATCATGAGTATAAGCATCCCCTGTCGCCCTCATTGCTAAAGTAAACACTGTTTCCTGCAACCACGGCTTGCGCCGTTATGTCATTCTCAGACCGTCAGAGGAAGTATCCCAAGCAGTCTCATCCCGTTCTCTAACACTTGCACGGCCGATGTGAGGATGGCCAGCTGGGTACCGGAGAACGATTCACCCTCCGCCTGGCCCTCATCCAGGCAGCGGGCCACCTGACTCGTCACATTCTGAAGGTAACCCATTATGGGCGAGGGTTCCATCGTCTTGTAAGCCGTTGTCGTGACGTCGGGGTACTGCACCAGCAGCCGAAGGAGCTCAGTGTACGGGCAGGGCGTGGTTAACTTGCGCGCCTCGATGGTAAGTGTCGATAGGTCCAGCCCGTCCAGCCCATCCTCGCCAGCCGCCGCCTTCTGGAGAGCCGCCTTGGCTCTCGCAAAGGTGTACTGAATATGCGGGCCGGTGCCTAGCTCGAAGGACGTCATCTTCGTGATGTCAAACGAATGGTCGTGGACCCTCTTGGCAGCCATCTCCTGCGCGAGGAGCGCGCTTATGCCCATGGCTGCCGCGGTCTCGTCCGTGGACCCGAGCGCAGCCGCCTCCTCCACGCTCGCCGCCAGCGACTCCTTCATCGACTGCTGCGCCTCGTCGAGTATGTCTCCCAGGTGGCCCGACGACCGCAGCTTCTCCGAGGCCTGCGAGACCCTGCCGAAGTACAGCGGGTGCAGCTTCTTCGAGAGCCCCGCGAACTCGTCGTCCATCAGCTCGATCGTCTTCACGACCTTTGCGAAGTGCGGCTCCTGGTCCACCGAGACGACGTAGACCATCCTGTCGAAGTCGAACCTCCGGAACCGGTCGACGGCGGCCGCGAGGTCCCGGAGGAAGTAGGTGCTGCACCCGTTCTTCCGGATGATGCCTGTGCCCTTGAGGTTGTGCTTCTTGAGGTCGACGACGACGGACCCGTCGCGCTCCTCCGAGAGACCCTTCCGCTTTAGTATCTCCTCCACCTCGGCCATGAGCTCCGGCGTGACCTGCGACTCGCCCGAGTACTCGTCGAACCGGACGTTGAGGCGCTCATACACGCGCTCGTACTCCTCGACGCTGACCTGTCGCGCGCTGGACCAGAGCTTCAGCGCCGCCTCGTCGCGCGCCTCCATGCTCTTGAAGAACTCCTCCCTCTCGGCGATCAGCACCTTTGGCTCAAGGTCCGTCGCAGCCTGGGCGCCGTCGGCGCCGGCAGAGGAAACGCTACCCGCCCCCGACTTCCGGGCCTCTTCCCGATCCGCCTTGAGTGGCTCGTTGACCTTGGTGTACACCTCCGTGAGGCTCCTATAATCGCCGATCTCGTCCCCGGTCCCGAACCGCGCCCAGCCCGCCCCGAAAAGCCCGATGTGCTGGCCCCAGTCGCCGAGGTAGTTGATCCGCACGACGTCCCAGCCCATGTTCTCGTAGAGGTTCGAGACGTACGCGCCGAGGAGCGTGCTCCGGAGGTGCGCGGCCTGGAACTCGGTGATGATGTTCGGGGACGAGAACTCGACGACCACCTTGAGCTTCCCGGAGTCGGGGGACGTCGGGTCCCGCAGGCCGTTCGAGAGGACCTTGCCGTACTCGGCGCCGCGGTCCTTGATGTAGGGGACGAGCAGCCGCGGGAGGAGCCTGCTGTTGAAGAATATGCGGAGCAGCACCCCGTCGGGGACCGGCAGGACAAACAAGGGATGGTCCTGGGGGAACTGTTTTTGGTAAGAGACGTTGTAAGTTAGCCACTTTTGCTCGTTCGCGCTATACGATCTCGCTATATCGGCGCCGGGGAATATGACAGGTAATAAATAACAACTCACTTTCTGCATGAGGTCAAACGCGAGATCCTCGGCGTCCCCCTCGCCATGGTTGATCTTCGGGATGGGGACATAGAGGTCGCCCGAAGCTGTGTCGTTGGACCACTGGATGGAGTTGTATGCCTTGACGGGATCCTCTCCCTCGAGGAGCCCCAGCAAGACGTCGGCCAGGTACGAGCGACCGATGTCGAGCGGCCTGCTCGTCATGTTGGCGGACTCGAAGGCGGGGACGGGGGTCTTGAGCCCCATCGTCCCCAGGAAGTTGTGGAGGTTATCCGCGGATACGGTCGCCATTGTAGCGGATTCGGGTGTTAATAGTTCGGCCCTTCCCGGGAGGACAGGGGATGGATGTGCTATTGGATGTTCGTAATTTTGCAAGAAAGGAACAAACCGTAACTTGAATGTGCAGAGATTACGGGTACTAGTTGATGTTATAGATATCTTCTCGGAATTCCCGTTAACACACGTTTATATCTCTCCCCTCTGTATCGCTGCAGAGGAGAAAGCCACGGCCCTACGTCTAGATGAGGGTGTGATGCGGCCCGCGCGGGGTATTATTGATGCCCAGGAAAACTACGTGGCACCTCACGATAGCGACCATATTCGGTTCGATGACCGCACCGGCGTCAGGCTCTGCCCAATCCCAAGGAAGCTTACCAATGATCTTCATGCCGCAAAGATAAAGGGTAGGTGGGTGAGTTAAGAATAATAAGGCTGCGAAAGCGGGCCCCTCTGAGGGGGAGGTATATATCGTATATCCTATCTGGGAGTCTTATTGGACGGAAAGCGTTGCAGGGCGCCTCGTGCAGTGCTTCTCGACCAGTAGGTCCGCATATCCTCCACACGCCAGCACATGCGACTTATCGGGTGGGCAGTCATGGAACTGAGTATTGGCATGAGATGGGGAACGGGTATGTCCGAGAAAGTCATCCACCGGGGTAACCTCATGGCGCACGCTATAATGGCCTCGTTCGCTCCGGGCCGAGACTTACGCTCTGAGCGCCAATAACAAGTTCGTTGCTGTAAGGCGTGACTGGCAGACCTGGCCAGACTAACCTTTAGACACACGACGCTAAGGCTGCAAAAAAGAACCCGGGGACTTGGGTAAGGCGGCCGTTGGGCCTCTATTATAGATTCGACGCATTGTACTTGCACTTGCGCTCGCAGGTCAAAAGGCGACGACGACGTCATATTGCCTTGGCCTGCCCCGCACTATCAGATTGGCCGGTTGCCAAAAAGATAAGGCGGCCCGAAACCAGACCAGAATCAACCCGGCCCGCTCATTTTGTAAAATACATGGAAAGAAGAGAAAAAAGGATGCGCAGCTAACGAGATGCGGTGCCGTTGTTCCCACCGCCCCTATCTGCCTGACTTTAGAAATAAAAGGCGACGGGAGTGGGAGGTCGGACAGGACAGCCGGGACTCATCATTTCTATCCTGCCAGAAGCGCCCACGTGGAGGGCGCACCTTCGCTCAAAGTAATGATGGGGCTGCCGTACCGTGTCTACCCGAACCAGGGAAACACCACTCCTTCACCGGATGTAAAACGGCGGCGAAGCCTGAACGTTTGCTGGCAGTTACCCCGCGCGTTAGGAACAAGGGCTGGGGAGATACGTGCTCTCGGCTTATAACCTCTCATTTTGCGAGGAGACCGGGAAAGATGAGGGGAAATGGTTGTCTCGAGCTCTGCTCCTCAGCCTAGATGGCATGGGAAGGAGAGGCGCCTATACTGGGGATTTTAAATAACCTAAACCTCAAGGGGCCCCCCTCATGTGATCAATCTGAAGATGCACGCCGCCCCACCCCCGCACACCACATGGCATTGGACAATTATGATATCCGACAGCGACCCACATAATCGCGTTTCATGCTGTCCGGCCCGTTCCATCACATCCATAGCACAGACCCACAGTTAACGTCCTCCATCTCTGCTCGAGAGATCACAATAGTAAGGAGTCTAGTCGTGTCAAGGAGTATTAAAGATGGATATTCCTCCTCTAGGATGAAACCTGGACAAGGCTGATAGACTTAATATTGCTTCTGTTCTGGGTGCGCAACCAGCAGATGGCCCGTGCACGCCAGTGGCCCTTCGAGACACCTGCTCATTGACACAAAATTGACTACGGCCCCGTAACGCTCTTAGCAGTCAATCTCATAGTCCAAATTGAGATATGAGATCCATATGCAAAGCAGAACGGTAGATTGTTTACGTTGTTATGGCCTTGGCAAGGTGCTAGCGAGATAAAGGTCCTTGCTCAGCAACAAGTCTATTGCACCGAGTACGTCAGTCTAAAACCATGGGAACACCAGATGTAGCACTGAAATATTGACACTTTACTCTGTATTTATTCTCAAGCGAATGCAACAATTAATGAGTTCACATCCATCGACTGACCTGGCTACCTACTCAATGCTATAATATCAGACTCCAATCGATGACCTTGGCGAGCAGTCACCTGCTGGCCATACCGACATACCACATAGTTGCCTATGCAACTTTGTGCTTCCTGTAGTATCCCTTGCACCCGATGAAGAGCCGCTTTCTGCCAGTATTGATTGAGCTTGATGGAGGGCATACTGAGGCGCCCTTGGTGCTTCCGTTTCTGGGAAAGGCATCCCTTCGGCGGCCAAGTTGTATGCTGGACGATGTGCTACTTGTGATAGGTGGTAGCCTTAAGATAGCCATTGCTCCTGAACGATGCAGTACGGGGATGGAGGCTGAGGAAATCGAAATCGTACATGTGCTCTGTAGGATACAGCACACTGATGTGCTACTACACGGGAATTTTGTTTGCTACTCGGCCGAATTTGTTTGCTACCCTTCGAACCTTGCCATGAAGCTTTTGTCAAAACCACTCCCCTGCTGCGCCAGCTGGCTCTTGATTATGGCAGGGAGAAGGACGGGCAAGGAATTTTGTAGGTGGAAAAAGGGGGAAAAGGGGAATGGGGGAGAAAAGGAAAAAGGGGGGGGGGGGGGGGGGGGATGGCTTGACTGAACAATGGCACGCCGTTAACTGACCGGTAAGCTTTCAATCTCCAAACTCAACAGAACCTGAAGCAGATTAGCGGGTGCATGGTTAAGCTCTCGCGGCAGTTGAGTCGGGGACGAACTTGCTTCCTTGTACAAGAAGATTCGAGCGCCAAGAACAGTTTTTAAAATGAGTTGTTGGCAACTATTACTTATGTACCTCCGGGACTACTGCTCAGTCCGGAAACAACCGATGAAGGGATAGCTGTGCCCTGCCTGGAGTTGTTTCGGTCAAGAATATAGCCATCCTGCCCAATGCTTTCCTGTTTCCCGGCGTACAGGGTATTTATTATTCGTACTCGTAATATGATTTGACACCTCAACAACATACACACCGGGTGAAAAAAAATCTGGTTCTTCCACCTGAGAGGAGAGATTGAGGGTACTCCGCCCTCCCCCAGGCCGGGAATACGGGTCCGAGATCCGAGTTCTAGTCGGTACCAGGACTTCCACCTCGCTCGCATAAGCAACATACTTGTATTATTACAGCAACCATGTTTTGTTTTTGGCTGGATTTGTCTGCGCGTACGCCTGAAACCTTTCCTTTTTTGAGACAAGCCCGTTCTTCTTCGGGAGAGGGCTGCTCCGAACTCATACTTTTATTATTTATTACTAGTACAAGTTTGTGCTACGTAGCATTATCCCTTGTCCTGGCAGCGAGACCAATCGAAAGCATCTAAACCCAATCGTACGCCCATCTCTCTCACCTCGTTCTCCACAGCTACAAGTAAAGCCGGGGCGGACTTAGGAGTTCAGGTACTTCGACGTGGGGAAGTCTTCGCCCTTTCTTCAGAGACGAGCCTTTTGCTTTTCTTCTCCTTTCGATTTTCTCCGCGGGCAAGCATCTGAGCGGAACATAGCAATATTACTCTCAGCATATCACTGGCCGGGTTGATTTTGAGTGTGGGGGTAGTTGGATGGGGGGGCTGGTCGTGAACGGCCTCGTGTTCGTTCGTGTCGATAAGGGGCGGTCGGCCCTGAACAGGTACTCAGACCGGTCGTGGCTTGCGCATTGGCCAGTTACCCGCTCGCCTCGCCTGACGTCTTGCCAATAGTTAGCAACCTTAGAACCGGGGGGGGACTCAAGCCACCATTCGGCACCATGTTACGCTCCGCCCTTGAAGAGCCGAGTGCCGGCCGACGGACCGGACGTTTCTGCCAGATCCTTGCCACGCGATCCCACGGCGCAACGCGCCCCTTCCTTTTTATTATCTGGCACTAATGCTTAACTAACACGCGTGAAGTTTGAATCCACAAGCACGAGTGACATGGTAGCGAACCGGTATGTACAAGGAGATGGATGTTCATGCGGCTCGCCAGTATTCCTGCAAGACACACTTACCACGATGCCGCTAATACGGGCGTATGCACAGATTCCCCCTTAATCCGGCCCGGTTCGGGAGGTCCTACTACTTCGACGGGCCGATACCGGCTCCCTGTCCCACACTCGTAGGGTCTCGGTTCCGCAGGTCCCGTGTCGTTCTTCCCTGGTTCGAACGCACGGCCTGCTCTGTCTGTCTATGAGTACTACTTGTACGTACCGAAGGGGTCTTATTAATCCAAAACGAAGATAGCATTGAAAAGGGAAAGAAAAGCAAGGTTAAGAGAGAAAAAAAAAACGAAACAAGGCTCGAAAATGAGGCTCGAACTTCGAGTATGTGGGGGCGGGACTTTTCACTCTCGGTGTATCCAACCATTTGGTGGTTGTCTTCTGGTGTGGTGATATCCACATACTGGACTTGGAGCCCTGGAATATACTTGGTTGGAACCTTGTACAAGTACACTTTGGTTCAGTGGGTTCCCGGCACTGTCTCACCTCAGCCTCAGCCAAAGCCGGATCTGAAGAGTGCGTGGGCTTAAAATTTGCACGAACGGCTGTTCGAGGGAGCGTTCTCGGTGAGAACGAGAACCCCTGAACACCAGTCCCCACTCCCAATGGCTTGCTCCCAGAACCTCACCCCACCCCTGATTGGAAGAGACAAGCGTACCCCAAGCCAGAACATGTCCTGATTCGCAATGATTGCCCCCACCTCTTTTGTTCACCCCCAACCTATTTGTGTAGCTAAGTAATAAGTACCTCCTCTAAAAGGGAGATTAGGGAGATACACTCGGCTTAGCTTCTTACCAAATTTGCAAGTAATAGTCAAACTCGGAGAAATATCATAAACAAAGGGTGCGCCGAACGAAAAGGGATGGCCTCTCTCGAAGTAGTTCTCCTGCCGTGTTACGCCATGTAAGGTGAGCGGGTGTTCTTATATATATGTTTATGATAATGAAGAGTTCACAGGTGTGTCAACCCCCCGGTTCGAGGTTCTATCAGGGCGAGGGATGGCGACGGCGCGCGACCCGCGAATCCAACATGTCCTGGAACGAAAGTGCAACTTTGCGCTAGTGCGCGAGGGCGCGATTGGAAGGCTGCCAAAGTGCAATGCAGTGACAACGACAAGCTTACATATCCTTATCACTAACCTCAATACTGGCAAAAAAAATAGTATCTTCACGAGGCAGGGGCGGAACTACAGGCCGCTGATGCGCCAGCCTCCAAGCACCCGTTGTCCCCAATCCCGATCTCGCTTTCTCACCGCCATCCATGCCCACCGGCGCCCTCATGGAATCCGAATCTCACGCAGACAGAACAAGCACCGGGAGAATGGGGATGGGGCGCAGAAAGCTGTTGGCAGGCCGATTCCACCTATAGCGGCGCGTCTTTTCCGTTGGCAGCAGGCGGGCCTTTTCGAGAGGTATATATTTTAATATCATCGCGTCATATCGCACCGCAGGTCTCCACATCGCATCACATTGTGCATCTCGTGGGCGCAGCCACAGCCACGGTCCCCTCGTGCGGGACACGTCTCTCCCATCTAGTCGTCCGTCGCCTCTAACCGGAGAGTCACTTATTTTAGCACAAGCCTCGGAAGGCCTTCTACATATGGTCATGTGTGAGTAATCCCCCGCCAACACACACACACACACCCTCCCCCCATCGTGTGTTGATGCCCAATGTTGCATATACTAGAACTGAAGCCTTCGCCAACCACCCATTCTAGTGTATCTGCGGCGCGACACCCTTGGCTATCGCCGTTCAGCACTGTCCCTCGTGCTCCAATCCCAGATGTGGAAACTGCCCGACCAGGAAGGTGTCTACTCGTTAGGACGACCGGAAGAAAACGGTGCCGGGTTGGAAGTGTGCCGAAGGGCAGTTTGCCGCCGTTGGGCAGCAGGAACCTGGACACCTTCCTGCACACCAAGGCGATCACAAGACCGAGGGGACGAAAACGGTGTCGGGTTGGGAGCGTGCCGGAACGAAATTGGTCGTTGGGCCATAACAAGAGCGACGGGCAGCTGGTTGCGAACCGAGGAGCTCCCGCTTATGTCCGTCCTTTAATATAAACCATACCGCCCAACTAATAGCCCTCCTATCTTCTCGTGGTCCTGGAGACAAAATCAAAGTCAAACCAAACCCCCCCCCCTTCTTCCAGATTCTTCCCTAGTTCTCTAGTTCTCTAGAGACAAAAGACTGAACACATGGCGCGGTGCTGCTGCTCCTCTTCCCGGGATAAGCTGCCCTCGGAATGGCCAGAGGCGTTCAATACGTGCCAGAAAGTTCATTACGGAGATGGCTTTCTCAAAACACTCATCGATCAGGGTGGGAATCACCGGCATCGGAAAAAGCCGGCTCTGACGAACAAGGATAGACTATCCTACTGTCTAACAGACGACACCACAGCCCCGTCACGGGTGTGGATACAGGTCAGCGAGTTCTGTAGAGGACTGAACTATGAGGAAGTGCTGGGTCCAACGTCTGGGAAGCAGGGGCAAAAGCCGATCAAGGAACTTGTCCGGGACGCTTGGGTTGATGAGAGGTTGATCGATCCTTTGGGGGTTGAGATCCCCGTTGATCGCGGGAGTGACCTAGAGATGCCACTCACGCCTGCCGGGCTTTACGAATACTTTAGGACGAGCACGGTAAGAAATCTTATAAATCTCCGAACTCCTTCCCTTGGGAAAAGATTCTTTTTTCTCATATCAACATAGCCCTCGAGTCCCGAGAAGACAAAGCAATATGGAATACATGGGCGGAGGAAACTGGTGTAAGTGAGGCCCTCCCCCCCCCCCCC
>ONZQ02000009.1:1145479-1171616 GCA_900312665.1 Cephalotrichum gorgonifer | reverse complement strand
CCCCCCCCCCCCCCCCCCCCCCCGGGGGACCCTCGGCTCCGTTTTCTTCTCTCGTGGATACACCCGTATACTTAACAAGCGCCAAACAGGTATGTTCGGGACCTACACAAGAATCGGGAGTACATACCGGCCCTCCTTTTTCTGGCGTCGACTTTGGAAGTCGACGCTCTACGGAACGTGCTTGTGCCCCATATTAAATGTTGGCCAAGCCTTACTGTTACAATACCAGTATGTCTCTTTCGTCTTCAACCCGGTTTGCAGTTCCCCCTCCCCTTGGGATCCCTACTAAACATTCCATCCCTTCTTCGTGCAGCGTGGGGGACATGCCCCATTCAAAATGCAGTTCGATCTACCGTGCTACAGACTGCACTTTACGGACGCCCAAGATCGCAAGGAGGAGACCGAGTATGTAAAGGACGTGTCCTTCCTGGGCCTTAAACCCGGGAAGAAAACCTACCTGCAACACAGCCAGATGTCAGTGGTGATTAGCGGCAACTCCTTCTCGAACTACACCGCCTACGGACTCTTTTCCGGCGTGGACGACTATGCTCTCGAGTCTCCTTTCCGGAAGAGCGATGCGGATGCCGAAGAGGAGGATGGAGAGGGCAGAGAGGATGACGCGGAGGATGACGGGGAGGAGGATGATCCAGATCAAGAGGTCTATGTTGGAGACCACATCGCCGCCGACAAGATTGACGAATCCCTGGGTCCAACCATCGACCCGCGGATGTATTTTCTAACTCGATTCGGACTTCGACTTTCACTGGGTGCAGACTATTGGGAGACGTTCGCAGATGACCTAACCAGGGCCGTCGAGAAGCACGTATCAGTGAGGAGAACCGCAGCGCAATCTCAGGGTCAGGCAAAGTATTCGTTTGAGTGGGTGGGCGGTATGGCCGCCCTCTTGGGAGCCGTTGTCGACACTCTGCGCGCCATCCTTGACCGGTGGGAATCATTTTGCAAGGATGGTCATTTGGGGTACTTTGACGGGGAGGAGATGGGCGAGATCTTGTCGACGATCCGCGCGGAGTTTCGGAGGCTGGAATATGTCCTACAGCAACTGCTCAAACTACAGAGCACCTGTAAGACCTATAATCGTGGGGTATGTTTTCTTTTTCTCTCTTTCTACCCCCCCCCCCCCCCGGCTTTTTTTTCTTCTTTATCCCCTCCCCCTTTTCAAACCTTCCATCCAGTCCGTGCCAAAATACGGGACCACTCCGCATTCAAATTCAAGGAGGGGCTTACTGACCTTGGCTCCTTTTTGTTCCGTTAGTTAAACGACGACCTTAGCCTGCAGAGTGCCAAGACTGTCGAAAAGAGTGGTATTGTCGCGAGTTTGACCTTAAAAGTGAGATCATTCTTCTTGTCTCAACCTTCCCCCCCTTTTTTTTTCTCCCTCTCCCTCGGTACTTGATCTCTGACTCTTTCGGCCCCTCTCTCCAAAAAGGTGTTGTCCCCGTTACTCGTGAGCCTAGCGTTATTCGGCATGGAAGCGAGCGTCATACCATTTGAGAAGCCCAAGTTCATCTACGTTGTGGCCGTATTCGTGGTCCTCATGGGCCTCGTCTTCCTCGTGGACTGGATATCACCGTTCGTCACCCGATTCGCTAAGTGGATGATCAAGACTGGCCTGGGAGGAAGAATGGCACCGGAGCTGCCCTTCGAGGAGGAGGATACTCGCGCTGATGAACGTGTTTACGACATGGACGACGATGATGACCAAGACGATGACGACGACCAGGGCCATAGGTTCGACCGGGCGGATACACTGGTGAATCCAGATGCAGCTGGCATCAAGGACGTTTCGCCTCCTGTTTAAAGTTTACGGTATCCGTTTAAGGAGTCAGAGCATTTTCTTTCTCTCCGCTCTTTCCATCCTTTCCTTTCCTTTCCTATCATTTCGTTTCATTTTCTTTTCATTCCCCCCTCATCTTTACTTCTCCTTTTTCCTTTCTATTGCTCTTTCTGCATGCATGTTGGTGGGCATGGAGTTTACGAAGCAATGCGTTTTACGAGACATGAAAGCATCCTATACCCAAACGGAGGTGAATTTTTTTTTCTTACTTCTTTGGATGGCTTTCGTTACATGGCGGGGACGGAGAGCGCTCTTGCATTCATATTTGGCATCTTTCATTGTTCACACATTATGACTTACGACGGATGGTATATGACGGCTGTTTTAACCATGGCGGAGAGAGGTTCTCCTATTTCACACAGCGGGTAAGCAGATTCTTGTTGCATTTAAGCTAGCATGTTTTACTATTTTACCCTTCATGACTTACGATGGATGATGCATGGGCTTCCTGTTTTTACATGGCCGGGGTATCGAGAGTGTTGGTATATTTCTATTTGACTTTACGCTTTACGATTTATGATAATACATGTATGATACCCGCTTTCTGATATATCACTGATTTTACTTTGGAGAAAAGACATTTCCTAGTTGCATGGTATATATTCCATGGTCTTTCAGGCGCTTGGAATGCTTCCGCTTCTGGAAGATGAGGCGCCCACCAACATAGACACAGCTCCGACGGACAGCCGCAAATATTTACAAAATCGGGACTACCACCGTCTCTCAAGCGCAAAATGAACAGGAAGGATGCCTGAACAGAACCGCGTACCCACGGGATACAACTAGTTCTCCGCCGGCGCCTCCACGCCGTCGACCTGCGCCGCGTCGCCCGCCTCCTCCTTCGGCCTGACGGGCAGCGCCCCGTCGGCGGCCACCTGTCCGGGGTAGCGGGTCCCCTTGTTCTTGACCTTCTTCACCTTCTTCTTCCCCTCCTCTGGCGGGTAGGCCTTCTCCGCTATCGCTTGCCACTCCGGCGAGGCGTTGTACGCCGCCTGGATGGGCGCCAGGAGGTCATTCAGGGCCGTCGCCACCGCCGGCTTCAGGAGCTGAGGCGTCAACTATTAAAAGGAAAAAACCCGTAGGTTAGTAACACAGCTTCGAGTACCGAATGTCGCCAGCCCGGAAAGCATGACTATTCATGGCGAGAAACTCACAATCTCATTCCTGTAATCCTCGTGCATCGCCGCGATATCCGTGTAGACCAGAGGCTCGAGGCCGTCCCTCTCCCTGCTGACCAGGAACTCCTTCTTGCCCTTGAGCCCCGCGGCTGGGAGCAGGACGAACTCCACGAAGGATAGAATGCCGTTATCCTCGACGACCTTGGGCGCCGCGAACGCGGACCGCAGCTTCTTCGTTACGACGTTGGGGGCGTCCAGGACATCGATCTTGCTGTCCGGCTCGCTAGAGCTCATCTTGCTCCCTTGTAGACCGGGGACCATCGGGTTCATGAGGTGGGCCCTCTGATCGGGTTCGAGGCTCGAGTTAGTTGAACTGCCAGGATCTCTCAGGAATGTGCGTGTAACCTACCTTCTTGTATCCTAGCTTGGGCAGCCACTCTGTCGCGGCCGTGAACAACTTCCTCTGGTCGAGTCCTGCGTCTGATGAGCATGTTACCTTTCTACGAAATGAGAAGACCAGGTTCGGCACCTACCTCCGAACTGAGCATCGCAGTCAAGGTACTGCTCGTCCAGGACCTGAAGAATGGGGTACAGCAGCCCGCTAAGCGGCCCATCGTCCGACTGCTTGACAACCTCCGCGCCCGCCCTCTTCGCATTGTTCTGAGATACCAGCGAGCTGAGCTTGAAGATGTCCATGACATAGTCGTCGCTCTTCTGGTAGGAGCTGCCAAGGACGAACCTCAACCTCGTCGTGGGCACACCCACGGCCTCGAGGAGGGCCGTGATGACGTACTTGTAGTACTGGGCGCGGTACTGGACCAGCTCGATGGGCGCCTTGAGGTTGTCGAGGAAGCCGTGGATGTCGGCGAGGAGGATGGTCATGTCGCAACCTGCGGCCAGGAACTGCGCGATCTTTATCGCCGGGACGAAGTAGCCGCAGTGAGGCCGGCCAGTGGTTGCCGTACCTACGCAAAGGAAAAGTTAGCGGGGCTCTTGTTTGAGGGGGGGGAATGCGGTGAGGCTGCGTTTGGTCCTTCATCCTGCGGGCGCAAACCACGCCAGGCCGGTGGGAGGGCGGGTATGGGTCTTACCCCAGTAGATCTTGACGGGTCGCCCTTCATCCTGGACGGCCTTGATAATCTCCGGGTTTAGAACCTCGGTCAGGTTCTCTTCGATCAGGGAGAACGCCTGCTCCTTCGTCAATTCCGCCATGGTCCCGGATGCGCGCTGTTCTCTGTCGAGGTGGGAGAGCGGAGGTGGTATTCGAGTGCTGTTACGCGGGAATGCGGAGATGATGGCGTGAAAAGTAAATCGATTCCTCTCGTCGCTTAAGAGAACGTATGCCGCTTCCGCTGGGATATATCTTGTCTTCGAGAAAACGTTCTATGGTGGGGTGTGAGTCAATGCGCTGGCCTGGATTGGAGAGAGCCCCTCCATTCAAGCATATACGCCCCTCTGCTGGAGGGGCAAGGGTGGGTGTTTCGGAGTGGGGCGTGAGTCAATTGGCGGGGTGTTCCAAGCCTCACCGCCTAAATTTTTGGTCGATTCTGCCCGGCTTACCCGCCACACTACGCCACCACATATAGTTAGTCCCCCGCTTCATCATCATGATGCTGGTAGATGCATAAATTCTCTAGTGTACTTGCACGACTCTCTGCCCCTCCCCCGCGCAGCATAGCTCCAGTGAAATTTCGGCCGTCATAACTACAAGGCCTTTGCTACCACGACATAACTTATAGAGAACACATGGAGTAAATTGAGGTCCTCCAGGTGCTGAAGAAGCTTTAAATAATTTTAACTCATCCATCCTGCACGAGACCCACTCACATCCTTCCGACACCTTCGTGATGGCATCCACATCAGCCTCAGCATCTGATGCGCAGCCCAAGGGCGAGGAGCGCCCCGTTGCGATCGTCTGCGTGGGCATGGCTGGTAAGGCACCCCCGGGAACACCGGATTAGGCCGTCCCTATACTAACCCCAAACCCCCCCGGGCAGGTTCGGGAAAGACGACCTTCATGAGACGCATCAACTCTCACCTACACTCAAAGGACACCCCTCCCTACGTCATCAACCTCGACCCCGCGACGGTCAACCTCCCCTTCGACTGCAACATCGACATCCGCCAGTCGATCAAGTACAAAGATGTCATGAAACACTACAACCTTGGGCCCAACGGCGCCATCATGACCTCGCTAAACCTGTTCGCGACAAAGGTCGACCAGATGATCGGCTTGCTAGAGAAGCGAGCGATGCCTGACCCCGAGCAGCCCGATCGCAAGCCTGTCAAGCACATCATCGTTGATACTCGTAAGTTTCCCTGGATGCCCACGGCGGGATATTCCCTACGGCGGGAAAGTCCAAGCTCCGGGCCATGCCGCTAACGACTCCTCATTCCAGCCGGCCAAATCGAAGTCTTCGTCTGGTCCGCAAGCGGCACCATCCTCACTGAGACCCTCGCCTCCTCCTTCCCCACAGTCCTCGCGTACATCATCGACACGCCCCGGACGACCTCCACTAGCACCTTCATGAGCAACATGCTCTACGCCTGCAGCATCCTCTACAAGACCAAGCTCCCCATGATCCTCGTCTTCAACAAGACCGACGTCCAGGACGCCAGCTTCGCCAAGGAGTGGATGACGGACTACGACGCGCTGGCCAGCGCCCTCCAGGAGGAGCAGGCCAGGACCGAGGCCGACGGCGGCGAGGGCGGGTCAGGGTACGGCAGCAGCCTGCTGCAGTCCATGAGCCTCATCCTCGAGGAGTTCTACTCGCACCTGAGCGTCGTCGGCGTCAGCTCGCGCCTGGGCACGGGCATGGACGAGTTCTTCGAGGCCGTGAGGGCCAAGGCCCAGGAGTTCGAGGCCGACTACCAGCCCGAGCTGGACAAGCTGCGGGACATGAAGGACGAGGAGAAGCGGAAGAACAGGGACAAGGAGCTGGAGAAGATGATGAAGGGCATGTCGGTGCAGACGGAGCCGTCGGACATCGTGGACAAGGACGAGGAGAGCAGCGGGGACGACGAGGTGGAGTATCCCGACGACGTGGGCGGGAGCGCCGGCCTGCAGGGGAGGTACGAGGCGGCTCTCGGGGCGGAGGACACCATCGAGGCGCAGGCGAGTTATGCCAAGTATCTCCACTCGCAGAGGCAGTGAGGGGGGCACCTACAACAAATGATTTGGACAAGATTGGTTCGGGAGTTAAGTGGCGCAATACGGGGACGAAAAAAAAGATAGACACCGCATTGATGATACCATTCAAACCAGACTCTCTCTTCTTCCGCGGCGTGACCCTAGCCGCGGTCAAAGTGTTGTCTGATATGCTCTCTCCCTCCCCCATTTTCATGTCAAGCAACGTATATACCCAACGCCCAAGCTCCGCCCATGCGTCCTAGCAGTCAAACACAAACCCCGGCCCAGAAAAAACCATCGTACCATTTCCCTCCTGACCCGACTATCGCGCCTCAAACTGGACCATCCTGGAAGAGAGAAAAAAAGTTAGTAACCAGGCAAGGCTTTAGTAATCACAGAGGGGACGGATTCAGGGCATTCCCGGCTTACCTCTTCGTCCTCTCCTTGTACAGGATACGGCAACCGCACTCCTTGCACCGAAGGAACGGGACGGTCTGGTGCTGGGACGACTTGAGGCCGCAGTCGCCGCAGATGTAGCTGAGGCGCGACGGCTGGGGGGCGGTGTCGAACTTGGGGCCGGAACCGAGGTCGCCGGTGGGGATCTGGTACTCTTCGCGGGACATGTCTGCGGGATTATGTTTTTGTTCGGTGGCCCTTTTTATCGGAGGAGCGTCGGTTCGTGGATTTAGAGGTGGTTGGCTTGGGAGAGCGTGGAAGTTGGTGGTTTGGGTCTGGTATGGCGGGGGGCAAAGATGCGGGAGGCGGGTGTCGTCGCCGAGAAAAATGTTGGTTGCAAGGCTGTTGATCCACTCTTGACCCACCTGCCGAGTGGGGCCCATCCTGACAGCTGTTAACAACCGTAGCCTGCACGCAGCTGGTAGGCAGCATGCAGAACAAGCTCGTGTTGATTGGCAAAAACATCTTGACGAGCTCATGCGGTCATTCTTCTATTCCGTATTCTCTCTCTCCCACCAAATACCAAACTCCCTCATCTCGGCGGATAAAAGGAAAGAACGACAACCGCAAGAAGGTCCCCCTCGAAACGCGATCGCAGGACACCACCCGACCTTCTAAAATCCCTGTCGTTTCTGAACAATTGTTCTGCATAGCTAGCTCCCCACCGCGACAGATCCAACCTCTCCCGCCCTCCTACGACTCTCCAAACACACCCACCACTCCCACCTATCTTCTAAACACCGCAGACATGGACATAGACGACATGGCAGGGCTAGGCGAGTTCGAAAAGACACTTGCCGCTGAGAAGGCCCAGCGCGAGCGCGAGGAGAAAGAGCAAGAGAGGAAACGGAGGAGGCATCACCGCCACGAGCGGGGCGAAGAAGACAAGAGCCGCAGGCCCGATGCGAAAGAAGATAGCGAGAGGGTGCACCGGCATCGATCGCATAGGCATGACGATGAAGACAAGGATAGGCACCGGCATCGGTCGCATCGGCACGACGAAGAGGATAGGGATGGGCACAGGAGCAAGCGATCGAGGCATTCGAGGGACGATGAAGAGCATAGGTCGAGGGAGCATAGGCACAGGGATCACAAGGAGCACCGAGGTTCCCGACACCACAGTGAGAGGCACAAGGAATCCTCCGGTTCGCGGACCTCCAGGGACAAAGAACCTCCCACGGACAAGGACTCGACAGAACCGTCCCTGCACAGGGACTCCTGGATGACGGCTCCCTCAGCGATTGACGTCGACTACATACACCGTCGCGAGAAGGAACCTACGCCCCCGCCGAAGAAGGAGCCGGAACGCGTTCTGCACCATCGAGAGCTCAACCGCGGCTTACCATCGTATGCGCCCGACGCAGACGACGATAGCGATGACTCGCCCCGGGAGATATCCATCGACTACAAGTTTGGCGATGAAGGATCACAATGGCGCATGTCGAAGCTCCGCACCGTGTACGACACTGCTGAACGAGACGGCCGGTCTGTGGAGGACATCGCGCTGGAGAGGTACGGAAGCTTACAGGAATTCGACATCGCCCGTGAGGAGAAGGAAGAGATGGATCGCAGGAAACTCTACGGGAAGGGCTACACCGTCAAGGAAGGGCCAACCGGCGACTTGTATAACGAAAGGTTGGCGAAGGAGAAAAAGGAAAAAGCAAGCAGAAAAGAGCCGGAGCCGGGTACCGGAGGCCTACACGCGGTCGGAGGTCAGCAGACGGGGGTGGGAATAGTCGTCGACGAAGTGCGACAGGCCCCAGCCGCAACGATGGACCAAACGGCACTAAACCGCCTGCGAGCGCAGATGATGAAGGCCAAACTCCGCAGGGACCCCGACGCCGCCCGTCTCGAGGCGGAGTACAACCAGGCCGCGGCCGTCTTCGTCGAGACGGGCCCCAAGACCGTGGCCCTCGGCGCTATGGAGAACAGACTTCTCGCCGGTCCCCGCGCAGAGGCGAAGGCTGTCGAGACGAAGCGCGGGCGCGAGCGCGGAAACTTGGAGGAGAACGACGACATGACTATCGACGAGATGCTCCAGGAGGAGCGGCGGACGAAGGGCCAGGCCGGTGGTGAGGGCATGCGGCTCGCGGAGCGGATCGCCAAGGACGCCAAGTTCGACAACGACCTGGACTACATGGACGAGAACGCGAGCAAGCTAGCGAAGAGGGTACACAAGTCTGAGCTGAACCTCAAGAACCTCGCGGTCAACGAGTTCCAGAAGGTCAACCGCATCCTCGACTCGTGCCCGCTCTGCTACCACGAGGACACGGGGAGGCAGCCGATCGCGCCGGTGGTGTCGCTAGGGACCCGGGCGTACCTGACGCTGCCGACGGAGCCGGAGGTGAGCGACGGCGGGGCGGTCATCGTGCCGCTGGCGCACCACACGAACCTCCTAGACTGCGACGATGACGAGTGGGAGGAGATACGAAACTTCATGAAGTCGCTCACGAGGATGTACCACAACCAGGGGCGGGACGTCATCTTCTACGAGAACGCGGCGGCGCCGAACCGGCACCCGCACGCGGCGATGGTGGCGGCGCCGATACCGTATGAGGAGGGGGAGACGATACCGGCGTACTTCAAGGAGGCGTTCCTGACGGCGGACGAGGAGTGGTCGCAGCACAGGAAGATCATCGACACGGGGGCGAACGCGAAGAACGGGATGGGGAGGATGGCGTTCAGGCGGTCGATCGCGAAGGAGATGCCGTACTTCCACGTGTGGTTCACTCTGGACGGCGGGCTGGGGCACATCGTGGAGGATTCCAACAGGTGGCCGAAGGGGGACCTGTTTGCGCGCGAGGTGATTGGCGGGGTGCTGGACGTTGGGCCGGATGTTATTAAGAAGCAGGGGAGGTGGAGGAAGGGGGACGGGAGGGTGGAGGGGTTTAAGAAGCGGTGGAGGAAGTTCGACTGGACGAGGGTGTTGGAGGAGTAGAGGGTGTGGTTCAGGGGGGGTGTATTGATGCTTTAAGAGTGGAGTGGAGAGGAAGTAGCCGAGGCAGAAAGCACGGACGTTGCGCAAGGATTAACTAATAAAGACGGCGAGTTCCACTGCTCGGCCAATTCACCTCAATCCCTCGATTAGACTACATGTACTTCTCACTGACAATCGACAACATCCGAATTCGAGCGAGCCAGGAAACGCCTTTACCAAAAGTTGATTCCGTCCCTCTCCAATCCCCAATTGGGTTCCACACACACACACACACACACACACGCGACCAAATAGAAAATGTCCGAACAACCAGACCCATCCTGCCCCTTCTGCGCGATCGCATCCTCGTACGCTCCCTACCCTCCAACCTCTCCCCCTCCAGCCACCTCCCCACATCTATCTCCCACCGTCACCTCCCCCCAGACCCACCTCATCCTCTCGACCCCGCACGTCGTCTCCTTCCTCGACATCCTCCCCCTCGCGCCCGCCCACCTCCTCCTCTGCCCGCGCGCCCACCGCCCGAAGCTCACGGACGTGGCGGGCGACGAGGCGGCCGAGATGGGGAGGTACCTCCCCGTGCTGTCGAGGGCGGTGGTGGAGGTGCTGGGGGAGGGCACGGACTGGAACGTGGTGCAGAACAACGGGGTCGGGGCGGGGCAGGTCGTCGGGCACGTGCATTTCCATGTCATACCGCGGAGGTCGGCGTCGTCGGGGGAGGGCTGGGGTGGGAGTGGGAGTGAGGGTGAGGGGAGGTTTGCGAAGAGCTTCGCTATGTTTGGGAAGGGGGCGAGGGAGGAGCTGGATGATGACGAGGGGAGGGAGATGGCGGCGAGATTGCGGGAGGCTGTCGCGGAGGTACTGAGACGCGACAACTCGAAGCTATAGCGCCAGACGACTCCTAAAGACGGGATCCATTTCTCTCTTTTTCCTTTCACTTTACTTTTTGTCTTCTTTAGTATTATTCTCCCAGCACTAGCGCCCTTCTCTTATTATATACACGCAGCCCAGCCCCCCTCGCTCCCCTCGCACCCGCTTCTACTCGTCGTCCCCGAAGAACACCCTAATGGGCAGCCACGCGTCGCCGCACACCTTGAACCTGTCCGGGATGGCGTCGATCTGCGCGACCTCCTCCGCGCTCAGGTCCCACCCGTCGACGTCGAAGTTGCCCTTGATCCTCCCCTCCGACACCGACTTGGGGATGACGCTCCACCCCTTCTGGAGCCCCCACATCAGCAGGACCTGCTGGGGCGTACGGCCCTTGCTCTCCGCGATGCCCAGGAGCGTGGGGTTCGTGTACAGCGGCGAGTTCGTGCTTCCTAGGCACGAGTAGCCGGTGGAGTGGATCCCCTTGGAGGTGTTGTAGGCCACGAGCTTGGGCGACGGGTTACCCGGGTGCAGCTCGATCTGGTTCACGGCGGGGACGACCTTGCACTCGGGGTCCGCGAGCAGGGTCTCGAGGTGCGTGATGCCGAAGTTGGAGACGCCGATGTTGCGCACCTTGCCCGTGCCGACGAGCTTCTGCATCTCGCGCCAGGTGTCGACGTAGTTCCACCCCTCGTGGTGGGCGCTCAGGTCGTCGGGCCGCGTGCTGCTGGGCCAGTGCATGAGGTACAGGTCGACATAGTCGAGGCCCAGGCTCGCGAGGCTGGAATCGATGCCCTCGGGGACGCGCTTGTGCCACGGGTTGTCGAGCTTGGTGGTCACCCAGATCTCGGGGCGGGGGACGCCGGAGTCGCGGATGGCGGCGCCGACCTCGGCCTCGTTGCCGTAGGCGAGGGCGGTGTCGATGTGGCGGTAGCCGGCCTTGAGGGCGGAGAGGACGGCCTGGTAGACCTCGTTGGGCGCGGACTGCCAGGTGCCGAGGCCGATGATGGGGATCTCAGCGCCGGTGTTGAGGGTGGCGGTGCGCCTTGGGAAGGGTAAGTTAGCGGGTGGGCAGGTGTTTGGGATGCGAGAGTAGAGCTGTTGCGTGTTGGAGGTGTGTAAAAGGGGGGTGATCTGGTTGGTGTGAAACTCACTTGGTGTTCTCGACAGCAGCCATTTTGAACGACGGTATTAGTAGATACTCTTCTCAGTTAAGATGTGTACACAAAGAAAAGAGGTCAGAGAGAAAGGAGAGAAGAAGATTGGGGAGAATAAAAAGATGAACTTCCAAAAACAAATACGAGTGGCCAGTCCACCCCTTTATTATATCTAGCCAAGGAATAGAAAGATTCCCCCCCCCCGCCCTCTTAGCATGACGAGCGTTTTGTTTGATTTTCGCCAGGACCTTCCAATGCTCCGTCTCTCTCCCACTTTTACCCCGCCATGACCCCACCCAACCCACCCTCCTGGGATAAGCTACGGCGGGCTGAGCTGGTCCCCTCTTTTTTTCTCCCCCCTGTTTGTCCGTTCTCCCCTACTAGTAATACGAGTAGGCGGCGGGAGGTAATCTCTGAGTGTATCCCGTACCTTCCTAGGCATATCTCGGAGGCTCTTCGGTCATCTACCCATATCTCTCCACTCTATATAGAATCTCGGAGAAAGAAGGGGAAAAGAGAAAAGGAGGCAAGATGAGGGAAAAAAAAAAAGGAAAGGAGACAGAAGTGTCGCGGGGAAGAGAAAGAGAGCTTTCCCTTTGGAGCGCTTCTTCCACGTTTCCACCTTCTCTTCGGTCAACTCGTGATAAGATAACGAAATATAGGGGCTCAAGTCACAGGCCTGCCCTTGTCGCAACCTCAAAACTTCGAAGCTCGTGCTCTGCGCTAACTAGTGAGTAATAGTAGTACGGCAGGCAGGAAAAGGCGAAAAATATGGAGGGCGCCCAGCAGATTATTTTCGTAGAAATGTGGCATAGCCGCTCCAACCAGCGTCAATTTTGCTGCCTGTACTACGTACTTGTCCTTTCTTGCTGCGGCCAGCGCACCCATGAGGAAAGGGTAAAGCGGGCTTTTTCACGGCCCCGATTTCCCCGTGTTCGAAGTGCTGGAGGTGGGCAGGAAACTGTGGGTGGGGGGAGTAGTTCAAAGCATCCACCCAAAGAGGGAAAAATGCCAAGCCTGCTGCTGTAACATTCATGCCGGCCCACCACCACCCACACACCCCGACTCCGTTTCCGTGTTTCCTCACGCCGGCCGGCGGTTGCTCGTTTCCGGGAGTGGGGCCGCCTCGGTTCGGCCGGGCCACACGCCACCTCAGCTTACAAGTAGCCAGCTTATTGACTTCTTCCACCCCGGGCCCTGACTCACCCTCAGTGTATGAATCTCGAAGGCATCCCAAAATTCAAAATCCTGAAAGAGCAAAAAGAGCAAAAAAAAGTTACCCCCCCCTGGCTTTATTATACCCCGCAGGATACAAGGAGGGAGGAATCTCATTAAGATTGAACTCTCCCGTCCGAAAATACTAGAATGGGCCAAGCATCCCTTCCAGACATCGTTCAAACCTCGAAGCCTACATATGAGTTGAGAACCTAACCTGATTGTCCCCGTCGGGCAACCATCGTGAACTATCTCGGACTTAGAAGAAGAACAAGTCTGTTTCCAACCACAGAGTAAGTTGTTTTTTTACGCCTGCTACCCCTGGTTATACCTAGGCTCTTCCACTCAAAATTAAAACCCAGAATTTCCCCAGAGTTTCCCTGTACTTGTACATAGAGGTAATGGACCTCCTTCACCTGTCAAGCTCCAACAAAGGTCAATTCAAATCATACGTAAACTCCAGGAAAAGCGAGTCCAAGCTCCCGCAAGACGAATTCAAGCTCCAACCAGGCCAATCAAGGCCAATTAAGCCAAGTTAAAAACTCAAGTCTCCAAGCCAAATCACAAAATCAAGTTCACATCAACACAAGTCTAACCGTCATGGAGGAGTCAAATAATTATTTGCTTATTATTACTAATTTCTAAAGCAAAAACTCCCCGGCCAACCCGGTTGTTCCATGATGACGAACAAGAAACCTCTCCTCACCAAATGAACAATAGGAGAATGACAGAAAACGGGGGTCCCCCGCGAGCAAACCAAAGGAAAAGAAAGAAGACAAAATGAAAACAAAACAGTGCCATTCTCAGAAGACCGACCTGCATAATCCCGTATGCCGGTGAGAGAAACTCCAGGTTGTTGTTGGAGGGGACAAAGGTGTGCGCCCAAGCTCCAAGCGCCAGTGGTCGGCCTTACAGGCACCTTCCCAACAGAAACGACGCCCTGGAAGAACATCAACCCAGATATAAACAGAAGGGTGGATGATACCTTCCCGCGCCTCGCCAGCATTCCGGCGTCCGACCATTCCACCAGACTCCTAAACTCCACTAGACCCCCTACTCCCATAATCCATTATTCACACCCCCATGTCCGGTCCCCATGTCTGGCCCCCATCCCCCGACGGCCGCTCCGGCCCATCTCCCAGATCGTATCTCAGTCTCCTTGGTTTTTTTCTCGTTTTGAATCACTGTCTGGGAATCCTGGGAATGGCTTTGAACCTAGGAGGCCCAAGGGATCCCTATCCAGAAAGTTGAACGGATCCCCATCCAGGTAGCTCGAGGGGTCCTCATTCAGGGAGCTAAAGGGATCCTCGTCCCGGGAGCTCAGGGGATCCCCATCTGACGAACCCTACCTCTCGATCTTGACGGTCGGCATCGGGCCCCCCAGCCTCCTGGTCCACTCCTCCTGAACCCTCCTCTCGTTCTCAAGCATCTCCTCATTCTGCCTCTCCAGATTCGCCTTCTCCCTCTCCAATAGCTTGATTCGCCGTCTCGCAAGATCAAGCACCTCCGCCTTGCTGATCCTCTTCTCCATCCCGGCCCTACCACTTCCTTCACCTCCGCCCTCCTCGTCCATACCCTCCTCGTCATAGTCAGGCTGCGGCAGCACCGACAGCAGCCTCTCGAACTGCGCATTCAACCTCTTACGGTACTGCTGTTCGACCTGGTTGTGCGCCGCCCGCGCCTTGACTTCCTCCGGCGTCTCTGCCGGCTTGCGTGCCGTCGACTGGCTGTACCGCTTCGGGGCCCTAGACGCCGTGCGCAGCTGGGTCGTCGAGCGCCGCTTCTCATCCACATCCATCCCCTGCATGCTGCTGTCGTTGGCGCTCGTCGAGACAACCGGCGTGGAGTGCCGTCTGCGTTTCTTCCTGTCAATGCGCTGCTTATTGATCGCCGCCATATCCTCCGCCGTCCCGTCCGCACCAAACGAGGGTGCGACCTGTTGTCTGGGTGAGATTGCGGGGGTCATGGCGGACGTATTGGTAGCCCCCTCATCCGCGTCCGGGGGGGATGGTAGGAAGCTATACGAGGCATCGAACGGACCTGAGCCATGTCCGTGCGTGTTGCCGTTGAGACAATCCTCGGAGCTGTCTCGGGAGTTGTACAATGCCCGAGATGGGTCCATGTCGCAGAACGCGGCCGTAGGATCCCCCGGACTGGTCGTAGTAGTAGCTGTGGTCACCGAGGGATCTAAGCTCGCGCCTGGGAAGGCACGGGGCATAGTATCGCCCGTCGGGAGGAAGTCGAGCGTGAAGTTAACCGATGGATCCCGTTGGTCCACTCCCCGAGCGGCTAGTGTGTAGCCATCGCCTTGTAGCGTTGAGTAGCCACCGCTTGGGTTGGTGAAATAGGCGGACTCGTCCATAGTGTTGCGGGGGAGAAACCCATCGATAGGTGCTAGGGGGGATAGATCCGGAGTCTGCTTGAAGGGGGGAAGTTTCATGTTAGCCAGATATTTCGGAGAGTTGGAGACGAGCACGAGTAAGTCGACTCGAACGATGCAGAGGTATGTTTCTTTCTTCTTCTCTGTTGGAAGGGAACAGCGGACACTTGCACCCTGCAGCCGCAAGCTACTAGCAGGCGACGAATGCCCAATCGAGTAAACACCCGATAGAAGCTCAAGATCGGAATGGCGATCAAGAGTCCAAGGACGACCTGGGAAGATGATGACAAGGGCGAGAATGACTGCGGATTGTACTCACGTCGACCTTATCGCGCCTGTCGTAATAGATATTGGTTTCCATGGTCGGTCCGAAATTTGTTGAGAAAGGAGTAGTCATGTAACCTCTGGGGAGTAGGTCGGGTGAGCGGGGAGGCGGGAGGCGGGTTGAAGATATAGGCAGGCGCCCAAGGTATATTAGAGTGGAGTTAAGTCGCCTCTTTCCTGTCGAATTGCCCCTCCTGTCGTATGCTCGAGACACTGGGGCTAACTTTTCTTTAAAGTTAAGTTTGGCTAGTCACTTGGCTTTTGGTGGTGGCGGTAGTGCTACTTCGGCTCGCTCGGTGGGGGACTAGATCGAAGTGGATGGGGCGATAGTGGCTATGGAGGGGGTGAGAAGGGGGGGCGTGAGTTGAGGTAGAGGAGGTACGGTATTCCTCAGTGAGAGTGAGATCGAGTGATCCCCCAAAGGAGGGGAGAATGTCGGACTGGGTTGAACTTTGAAGCTTGATAAGAGGAGAGGGGAAAGGTGAAGCAAGGCGAAGCAGAGAGAGGTCGTTGTGGCAAGAGTGACCTTGACCTAGATCCAAGAAAGGCAGGAGCAGGCGTGTATACTACCTACAGCCAAAGCTAAGCTTGTGCTGTTCCGTGTAGGGGAGGAGGAAGAGGAGGATGGAGGAAGAAGAGGAAGAAAAGGAAGATTGATAATTAGCTTCAATCGGGGGGTGGTAGAAAGGTAAAGAGCGACCGTGTGTCATTTGTAGCATGCACATAGGTAGGTACGTTTTGGATCGGGGGGGAAAACTGGCGACGCCTCACATTTGTACTTATAAGAATCGAACGTCCGGGCTGCTGCCCGCCCAAAATGACGATTTCATGACCATACGACTCTCGTACTTGGAAATAATAGCGGGGCCATTTTCCCCCTCCTCCAAGCTCCATATGGGTACCGCGTCCAGGATTTCCTGTACAGGTCCAGGTCAGGGCGGGGCCGGGCACACCCCCGGACAAAACGCAGGATTGGAGTACTCGTAACGGGGATTACTCGTAGCTTTGGGAGCTGGACTACGGGGCTCAACGACCGACCGGGTACGCAAATATATTAAGATCCTTAGTTCCGGAACCCACTAGTCTCATCTTTCCCATCTTTGGGGCCGAGCCCACTTAGGGAGAAAGCCACCAAAGAGAGGGTGTACAAGTAGGACCGAGCAAACGCGAGACCGCACTAACAAGACAAGCGGAGGCAAAGGTGGGAAAAAAGAGAACACGGACAGGCGGGAAGAGATCGAGAGACACAGGAGGAAATGTCCCGAACAGAAACCATTACGGACCCCCTCCCCTTTTTCATTCCCCTCTCCCCCCCTTTCAAGCGGAGAAAAAAAAAGATGGGACTAGTTTTCCTCTAAGGCAAGCTCGTTAAGAGCTACTTTCAGTCGACAGCATGAAAAGCAGCGTAGACAGCATGTGTGAGTTACCCACAACAGCTGCAGTCCCCTTCTTTCCCCCTCTCCTCCGTGCAGCCGCCAAGGGCCGTCTACTGCATAGAGGGTCGGACAAGGGGGAGGCACAGTGTGGCGACACGGCACTCTCATCAAACCTCGCGTCTGCGTCTGCGTCTGCGATGTCCAATGGTAAAAGGGCGAGCCGCCAGAAGCAAAAGGTTTAGTTGCCCTCCAGGGCCTGAGGAAGCTAAATGGCCGTACCTCACCCACTATACATTGTACTCGTAGATGGCAGGAGCGAAGGGGGGGGGGTGTGTGCATGGGGCCGTGCGAGTGGCCTAACCGAGACGCAGAGTCGTAGCTTCCCTTCTTCCCCTCTCCCCTCTCCCCTCCCCCCTTCCCGCGGATGTCCCTTCCTCTGCTCCCCCTCATAGATGCTCCACACAGCCACCAAGCTCCAGTCTGCTTCCAATGAAGTGAAAAGTGTCAACTGGATTGGAGCGGGATCGCCCCCCTGGACGGCAGCACACCACTCGTACAGTATTACTGTGGCTGCCGTGCGTCTGCCACTCGGCTCTAGTGCCGCCAGAGAGTGCCGCCCCCCGACTCACATAGTCACGTCCTCACACTTCCTTTCGCCTCCTCAGGCAAAACACAGGCTTTGTAGCATGTGCACGTAAGAGTAGTAGTTTTGCAGCTGTAGGGCAACTAGTTGGTAAATGACAAACCAGTTCTCTAATAATTGACCCTCCCCCGCCACACGCGGCCAAAGTAGGATACCCCCCCACGACCCTGGGGACGTTTGGAGAGGGCCAAAAAGAGAGTTCAGCCCTCCCCCCCCTTCCATGGTGGATGAGCTCGCCATCCTACGCCATACCCCCCACTAATTTAGGCCTGTTGTCGCCATTTACAACAGTAGCGGGAAGCCAAATGCGCGAGCTTCGCCCGAGGTAATCGCTGGGCCACGCCCCCACCTTGCAACCGAGCTTCCAACCAATCTCCTCGTGAATGTTCGAGAGGGAACTTCAGCGAACCAAGATACCGATACGCCCGCGGACTAGATTGACTGGGGTCGGATTATTGGAGGAGTTTCCAATGGAGAACGGAGAAACGAATTTGCGATACGGGCGGTTATCGTACAATAGATACAGATACACAGACGTAGATACGTAGGTAGATACGAAGGAGCCATTCCGGGGAGCTCAGGGGGTGCGGATTATTGTGACCGATCCGCTTGTGATGGCACGTCCCCCAAGGCCCCGCTCTAATGCATAGTGCCCCTGTCCCCTCAAGCACTGAGCTGGGGAAGGGGGGGGGGTAGAGGAGCGGGGAGGGGAGGTACCCACTAAATTCCAATAGACCCACCATGCTACCAGACTAGAGCTCGCCGGTTTACCGGCTGGCACCACTGGGGCAGCTTTCCTTCATCCACGGGGGGGAGGGGCCACTCAATCGTACTCGTAAGCTCACAGTGCGTTTGCGATCCGGAATACAGAGACAAACATAACCAACCAGTAAATATGGACGCCAATCCCGGTCTCAAGATCGAGAAATGTCCACTCACACCCCCAGAAGTCCATAACGGGCAAGGCTCGTTCCCCCCATAAGAATAACGCGCCCACTGGGTGACTGGAGAGTGGGAAAGTGCCAAGTGAGACTACGGATGATGAAAGCGGACGGCCGGGGTGGGGAAGTACAAGATATAAAATTCGAGTTTGCCCGTTCTTGGCCTCGATGCAAACAATTAGTGCGCCAAGTTGGCTTAAAAAACGGGATTTGGTAAAGACGATTGGAGAGAGAGGGAAAAATCAGTGAAGAGCTGATTCTGATTCATCTGTTTCTCCTTGTCCGTTGCCATTCCCGATATTTGCTCGTAAATATGGGGACTGCCACTTTAACTTTGCAGTGACGGAGAAGGGGGAGTAGCTAGAAGAGAGCTCGGGGAGAGGAGAAGAAAAAGGGGGGGGGGGGGGTACGTATGTGTTAGGTGGGCGAAACTCGATTCGTCGATTCGCTTTCGATCTCACATTCACCGGGAACCCTCCCCGCTTTTCGGTCTGCCGCTTTGCCTGGATCGGGAATCGTGAGAGTGGAGAGAGCAGAGAGAGCCAAGGAGATACCAGCGGGGCAAATGCAAGGAAGGTACAAGGAGTGCCAGGACGGGACAAGACGAGGGACCCCAGTCGACTACCTCTCCCCTCACGACCGCGGCCACGGCACCTCCCCGAGAGGATTACATCAACCTTCATCTGCAACCTCGACCTGTTTCTCTCTCCCGTCTCCATGTCGATCTTCATCGGCCCTGGTGGATATTTGCCATCTTCCTCCTTGCCACAGGCCCCAAAGACAACGATCGTCAACTCCGTCGCCCGGTATCCTGTATATCTTGATTGGCATTGGACTCTGCATTAGAATGACGTTGGAAACTTGTCAGTCCCCCGCTCCCCTCCCGTTCCTGGACGATACGAGCCATACAACCAAGGGCGAGGGTTGCGGGCGCCGTTGGTATTATCTGCCCTACCCCAGCCTGCAGATTGCTTCTAGTTCGAAGAAAATGATAAGCATGGCGAATGCAAAGTCCACCCGCCTTTTCCCTTCCTCGTCCATGGTAGCCCACTAACCCACCCTCCCACTTTCCCTCGACCAGAAAACACTATCGCCATTTCCATGACATGTGCCGCGAGTACCCGCAGTTTGTACCGTCCCCCCCCCCTCCTTCCCACCTCCCATACGCCGTGCACGACGTAAACCAAAACGTTTTGCCGGATTCCGTCAAGCGTACCGGGTGGCGGTCCCGTGGCATGCCGGGCCTGCCTTAGGCCCAAGTGCCACACGTACGATGTTCCTCTCGTACGGTTTATAGTTTTTACTTGTACATGTAAACAGAAAAGGCGGGCAAAATTTCAAAGACTTGTGTAATGAGAGCAGATATGTTACGCCACTTACCACCTCTATCACGAGCTAAAATCCATAGAAGTGGTAAAAATACCAGCGATCGTCACATGGAAACACCAACTTGAAGGTTTTGTCATCTTATTCCTCCTCTAGGGGGGGCGCAAGCTAACGAGAAATGAAAGCTTGGGACGTAGCCACACTGTAGCCACAGCACACAGCACAAGATTTCTCTCGTAATCAATACCGGTGCCGGGGGTCCGCCACTTAGTGAAGGCCGGAAACTAAGACATGTTTGAATGGGGGCCCAATGAGATCAGAAGAAGAAAAGGTTCGCGTTCGTGTACTTGTGTACTGTTACGATCTCCGTTCCCAAGGAGGACGACGCGAGAGCCCTCTCCATAAATGATAACCCCTCGATTCTGCGCCCGCAGATACCGCTCTGTGGCATTGTTATTGCTCTTAGCTCCAACAGAGAGGGTAGTAGATAGAGCAATTGCGCTGGCCCGCCTCCGCCGCGTCTTGCGAGAAAAAAGACAGATAGCTCTAGGGAAAGCTGCTCGTGGATTGGAGACCAGATGAGCTAATACCACGACCGGGCCAATCAATCCCTGCACATGCAAGTGAGACAGGCGCTGCGGGCCATCCTGCGAGGTCGCACGGGCATGTTCTTTCCTTGCCGCCAAGTTTCTGTTACAAAGTCCGGCGAGAGTGCGGGACCGATCGGTGTACTTGTACTCCGTACCATTTACATTATACCTGCCCATCTAACTACGAAGTTCTACAACGTGCTCTTGGTGCTGCCGCCGCCGCCACGAGGCACACATGATCCCCACCGGCGGGCGGGTTCTGACATGTTTGCTGGAACGCCTTTCTGAAGTTTTCTGCGGTTTTCCGTAGTTCCAAACTCACCTGCCCCCCCGGTTCTCCAGGCCCACGCTACAAGCGCCTTACGCACCGCTTGTTTGGTATGGGGCGTGTGGGGGGATGGAAGACAGGTCAGGTGAGGTGAGGTGTCGAGCGCGGGATACTATTTCACAAAGTACTTTGTATCTTTTCTTTTGGCCCATGTGAAACGGAAATAGAGTTCACCTTCTTTTTCCGCACCTACAGTACCTACACCCGAGGGAAGATGATGGGGTGAGCCGAGGGAGCTGTGGGACCGGGAGAGCGAGAGCGCGAGCGAGAGGCCGAAGAGAGAGATAGAGAGACTAGCGTAAAGCATATCCGCGCTTCTTCCCACTTTTTTTTGGGGTCCTTCGGGGGCGATTAGGGTTGGCGCTAAAGGTGGGGGATAGGGGTTTTGGCTTCTTTTTTTGGTGAAAGGCGTGCAGGCGGGTATGTAAGGACCCCGAGACATGTGGGCTTGGCCAAGACCCGTGGGGGGGAGGTGAAAGGAGAGGGGAAAGGGGGGGGAGCGGGTGGGGGATGTTGTGTTTGGCTGGTTTGCCTTGCCTTGCCTCGCCTCTGCTCAGGTGTTAAGGTTTATGATATATTATAAAAAGAGAGAGAAGAGAATGGAGAAGCATGGACGGGATGGTGAGATAATTAGGTCAGGGGTCCGGGACTAAACTAACAGCTCTGGGGATCTGCGGTCCGTGTGTACTCGTAGTGGTGTGGGCGAGTAGTAGGAGGTGTTTTAAGCCGCCGGCGACCACACCGGTTCTTGTTTGTTTCGAGACATCAGATGAAAATGCGAGGTCGTCCAGGGAGGGATGAACTAACTGCTCGTAGCAAGTGTAGGCTTGGAGATGGTACCCGGAAGAAAGGATACAGACCTATTTGCTACAATTCTACTATGCTGAGTAAACACGGGAGCTGGGATTCGAAAATCCCATCCGCGGTTCCCAGTCCTGGGGGGGCGCCGTACTAATGTGTACATGGCTTCGGTTAGTGTGAGACAAATTGGAGGTCTAGCGCCGCAGACACCAGAAACACCCGGAAGGGCCAAAGGAATACGCTTTCCCCCCATGTGAGACAAGATGACGCCAACGTAATCATAACCGTACGAGTGACGAGTAGTCGAGGTGTTAGGTAAGAAGAGTATAGGTGACGAGCAGAGGTGTTAGGTAAGGAGAGTACGGGGGTGACGAGTAGAGGCGTAAGAGGGATAAGACTACGAGAGATTTCGGAGAGGTCTCGGCCGTGATTGCCCCTCCCCCCTCCTCCCCATGAGCTCCGAGGATCGAGGGAACGGGAATTTGAAAGTACATTATTTCCTCCTCCCTGTGTAGGGTGCCGGATTCCTCCGTCGGTAGCAACGGAGGCGGCTAACCGAAGGGGATCCCTCGGGAACCACGGGTCGTACCAAAAAAAACACCTCCGTCTCTTCTCTTGTATTTCGTTTTCATTATCATTGCCGCAGAGGGGGTGTACATACTCCTACGAGTAGTGCATAATGGTGCAAGGTGGGAAGATAGCAACCATAACATAAAGTCATTCGGTGGGGCGTGCCACCGCATATAGTGCCCAGCAACTTATATCAATCCCACCTCTTTTCTGCGAGCGTTGGCGAGTAACGAGTTGAGGCAAAGCACCTTCGCCCCCATTTGATTTCCTCTTTAGCTGCTGTGCTGCTCTTTCGGGGGAAGAGGAGGGGAAGGGGCAGTGAGTGACAGCTACAATACAACCCGCACTTGACCTGCTCCATGGTCTTCACCGAAAATACCCACCCCCCCACATTGGCTCACTCGTACTTTTAGCTTGCACACTCACAAGGCAGGGTGATCCTTGCTAAGCGGAGGGACGCACGGCATACTCTGTGCGATGTGTATGTGGTTGCGTTTATCCCCCCCTCCACCATCCGCTATCCCGCTTCTCACACAAACTTCGCTTATGTGAGTTTACGTGCAAGGCGCTGTTTTACTTTCCAACTCATGTCATTTATTAGTTAAGCGAGAGTTGAGAGGGCGAAAGAGAGAAGGGGGTGTGCGGGAGTGTAGGACAGAGGGAAGGAAAGGTGTGAGGGGGGAGGAAGGACGATTTTAGCGTCAAGTGGGTGAATGGATCCCCCCCCAAATGGCCCAAGCTCCTTGGCCTGTGCTGTGGCTTGTCTCCGGGACTTGGCCAGATAAAAGTGGGGCGCGCCCGCCGAGGATGAACGAAGCTAATCGCCCAATCGCCGATTGGGAATGCCTCGTGCATGCACATATCTGGCGCTAGTCCCGTTACCCTCCATGCATCACTTTCACCCCCGATTAGGAACAGGAGTTACGGGACTACGGGCTACGGGCTACGGGCTACGGGGCGGGGCAAGAATTGAAAAAAAAAAAAAAAAAAAAAAAAAAAGAAAAAGAGCTAACGGGGAGTGGCGAAATATCGATATGCCCTTTCCCCCCTTCCCCCTACCTTTGTTACCCGGAGATGATACCAAGAATACCAAGAAATACCCATGGAATTAGATACGGGTTAGCGTCTCTGGCGGCCGCTTGGTTTGCCGTGGAGCGGAGGACGCTAGATAGGAAACTAATGCCAGGAATAGGGAAAGGCCGAGATGCTGCTGAGAGAGTGTCCCAGCTCCATATCGGATCGGGGGTTTGGGGGAAAACCCACCCTAGGTCGAGTTTGGAGTCGCCCGCATTTCACGCGGGCACTAATACTCCAGCTGTTCAAGGGGGTGGTGGGTTCACGATGAGGGTCTAGGCCCCCTCGCGTTCTATTCCTTGGTCCTTGGTGTGCCCAACACGTCGGAGTAGTGGCTCCGGCTCGTTTGCCGTTGTGTCTTAGCTCGCAGAGCTGTCCGCTTCTTGTCGTTCAGCCCCTGCCACAGCCACCTATCGGCTCTCGGCGGCGCTATGTACCCTCTCCACTCCAAGTGAAGCCTACCCCCCCCCCCCCTCTCCATCTCCCCCCCTCCAGATGTACGGGTGCGCCCTGCCGTATCCGCCCATTTCCTGTAACACGGCTCCCCAGGGGAAAAGGGGAGGGGGTGGAAAGGGAATGAGGGTCCTGCCTGAGACTTGAGGGGGGAGTGCTGCTTGACTTATGTGGCCAGCGGGCGAATAAGACAGGCAGGCTCTGTCTCTGTGGGAGGGATGGTGGGCCGTTTCCTCTCATTTCTACATCTCCATCCAACTTTGCCTGCCTCCCGGGTTACTCGTACATGCAAAGTAATATACCCGTTTTACTCGTTACTCGTTGTTCGCAGAAGCATTGAGGAGCAAGCAGCAAGCAAGCACCCTCCTCCGGGGAAGGGCCGCGTGGATTGAGCGACCTGCATGTGAGACTTTAGAGCCAGGAGAGATTAGCGGCATGTGCCAGTGTATGCCGCTTCCTTCCCCGGTGTGGAGCTCTCTCCTTTCATCACGCCCCGCGCCCCCCTTTCCATTTCCCCTTACCTTTTAGTTTTCTCTGGTTCGAAAATGCTCACTCCTATATTCGTACCTTTAGATGGACAATTGGCATCGGAACTTTGAGCCCCTTTGGGTGTTTGACGGCTGCGGTTAGCCGAAACCCCAAGAATGGATCTAACGGGGATTTGTAAAAGGTGTGGGTGTCGGATGTCGGCACTTGAGCAGGTTTCCCTCCTCCGCCGACAGATCCGGAAGGTCGATGATCTGCGAGGGACGACCTCTCTTTTCTTAGCTCGACCTGGGATCTGGGATCCTGGATCACTGGGTGAGGAGAGAGCGGGGATATGGAGGAGAAAACAGAGCTAGTTCAAGTGCGGGTCCCCCGGTTCGGATCCGATGACCCTCCATGGTCCATGCCCCCCAATCCACTACTCTGACCGGCCGTATCTAGCTTCGTTCTGTGCCTGTCCGTGCTGCATCCGAAGCTCATTTTCTCTCGCGTGCATATGAAGATTAGCGGAAAAGGGGGGAAGGGGGAGGAAAGGGGGAGGGGCGGAGGCGGATGAGGGGGGGTGGATGGCAGCTTCTTGCTAGGTCGTACATATCAATATGTAGCTTTCCCATTGTCTCCATGCTCCCTATCTGCCCTTCGCCGTGTCCCAGGGTTCCATGGTTGTTTCAGCGACCGGCCGTAGAGCGACGAAACAATAAATGCGGCTCAAGACTGCGGCGCCCGCTTTTTGTTTATCATTTATCTCTCGGCGGCATTTTTTTCCCTTCGGCTTAATATTTAATATGTAAAACAGAGACGGAAGGAGCTTTTACATCCTGTCGAGGTTGATATAGGCAAGCAGTGGGTGTGTTGTAGTGCAGGGCCATGCACGAATCCTCAAACATGGAAATTTGGCCATGTACTCAAATGTCAGAGAGTGCGTGAGTGGCCCGGGAGAGAAAATGAGACGTCGAAAGGTTGACGATGAGTGTTACACGGGCGGCAAGTGAACAGCCTACACTCTAGACCTGCAGGACGACGTCTCTTTCGTATTCCCCAATCTCACTCGCATAAGTTTTGTTTTGCGGGTATTGCAGACGAGTACAAGTATGCCGGGTGGGCTTGTTTGACCCCTTCTTTGACCCCGTTTCGTCGGACGTCTTGAGCTCTTGTTCTTGTGAACCCAGACAGACCCTGGCGCAGTGAAACTATGGGTTCGACAAGTACGCACTTAAAACTCGAACGATCCGGTTCCAGCTGAGCTGTCCTCATCCAGGCTTTTAAGATTTTTTTTTCATTTCCACTTACAAAACCCGCCTCCTCCTCCCTTTCATAAACCATCCGGAGGAGAAGTTGTGTCATGCCGATCCAGTTTTTCTCTGTAGAATTGTAAATTCCTCTGTAGGATAGTTTGGCCCCATAAATCGGACATGTCCTAGGGCGAGAACCAAACACCCTACATGCATCGTCTAATAACCCATTCCGCCTTATCTACAAGGAGGCCATCATCCTCCCCCTGGTCCGGTTCCTTGTTCTACCAACATTAGCTGCCCGTGAGATTAGCACCTGCTAGGGTCCCCAGCACCAAGCAGCATTGCCCGATCTAATACGGTCGTCCCCTTACTACCCGTGCTGACCCTTGACAAAGTTGGTCAATACAAGTATTAGGTCGGTACATGAGAGACGGACGTCCTCGTGTTATTGTAGGCCTACTACCACTTGCTTGACCCGACAGCTACACCAATTGTATAATCCCAGGCTCTGTACTATCTAGTATTGTTATAATGTGGTGCGGGCAGGCAGCGTTATGGGATTTCTTGTGCCAGGGCAATGAACTTCTCGTACAGGACTGCCAGGGCTCGACAGGTGTAATACCAGCAAGGGTATGCAACTAGTGCATGCACGTTTGATATTTTCTGCCAGAGCAAAACCATTCGCTCCTGCTACGCATAAAACAAAACATACGAGTGCACTCGTTGGGCAGCAAAGAACCAACATTGAAATCCCCCTAAAACTGAGAGTCCTCACCTCACCTCAATCCCCTTCCCCGTCTCTCCTCCCCCGTCACAAAAACCCACGCTTCCTCTCCAGAGCCGACACGAACACTAAAACTATCCTCGTTCCGAAGGT
>ONZQ02000009.1:1102743-1145380 GCA_900312665.1 Cephalotrichum gorgonifer | reverse complement strand
CGTCGAGTAAAAAAAAAAAAAAAATGGAGAGCCCGATGGGAACTTAGGAGAGGGTGTGTCTCCCCCGGCGGGCGCAAGGCTGGCAGTTTAACATTCTCGGGTTGTGGGAGTTTTTTTAGGGTAAGTTTTTTTTTTCTAAGAGGAAGAATGTCTCATCGGAGATCGGACTTGATTCACGGGGCCTCGAACGGCGGAAATCCGAGGAACGAGGAGAGGGAGTTTTTTTGTCCGGTGTAGTTCCGGATCGCGATCTTACGTGTACGTGTACGTGTGCGTTGGTTGAGGTGAAGGAAGGTAACAGTCTATCATACGACCTCACCGAACGAGCAAGTTCCCTTTCTCTATTTCCCTCTCTCTCTCGCGCGCGCGCTCTCTCTCTCCATGTGATGGGAAGGTGTCTCTCCGTGGGTGGTAGCTCGCCCTCCTAGGAATTTGAGGCATGGACTTGGTCCCCGCGAACGGGCGCAGTCGGGCAGGGCACACACACGCGCGCATCTGATGTCCGATGTCTGATATCACGGTGTTGAGTAAACACATCTTATTCACGGGCAAGGTGAGCAACAAAGGCAAAGCTCTTTTCAATGAAAATCCATTCTGAGGGCTGGCGATTCGAGGAGGCAGGCCCTCCCCCCGGGTGGCCGCTTCCTCGCAGGTTGGAGGACGCCTAGTCCTCGTCGTCGGCGATGGCGACTACGTCCACCGTTTCCTCGGTCACGGCAGCAACCTTGGCGACCTTGACGGGGCTGGCCGCCGTCCCGACCTTCGCGCCCTTATCAGCCGCCTCTTCCTCCTCGAGATCATCAAGCTCCTCCAGTTCCTCCAGCTCCTCCTCACTCTCCGCTTCCTCCTCTTCTTCCTCTTCCTCCTCCTCCTCCCCCTCGGCCTCTTCATCCTCATGGGCTACGCCATTGCCGTTGGTCGCCTCCGCTCCTGCCGCCGCGGTCTTTCGCTTCTTCACGGGGGGTTCGACATCTAGTGTTATGGCGGGTATCAGCTCGCTGACCGGTTGAGGGAACAGAGAGTTCGTCTTGGTTCGAGAAATTGCCTTTGGGGGGGTTGGGGGGATGGCGGGAGCCGGCTTGGACAACTCACCCTTGGTATCATTTTCCTCAGCCTCTTCTTCGTCGCCTTCTTCGCCCTCTGCGTCTTCCTCGGACTGCTCTTCGTCGTCCTCGAAGTCATCGTCCTCCTCCTCGGGCTCGAAGCTGGGTGGGTTACATCGTCAGCCCATGTCGCGCGGTATTGAAGATGGTAGGTAAGCACTGGTCGCCTCGTGGAGCGCAAATTGGAAACGCGACTAGCTTTGCGCCGCCGCGTCACGGGATTCAACGCTGATGATGCGCCGCTCTGCGGGGGTGCGCTTGCCGGTTCTCACTCGGGCTTGAGGTGCCAGCGTCGAATGAGAGGGGGAAGCTCCGGACGGGGCGCAGTAGAATCCATCAAGGCCGACGATGCGACGTGGCACGATTCTCACGCGTGGTAGGTGGAAGAACGGGAATGGGGGGAGAGGGAGCGCGATGGGGCGGCCTACTCTTCTTCTGTCTCGCCGTCAGAGGGGAGGGCGACGAGCTCCTCCTCATCCTGCTTCCTCTTGCGGGTAGACATGTTCGAATTCGAAGGAGGGTCGACCGAGAAGAGGTTGGAGAGTCGGAAAAATAATCAAATCAATTGAAGCTAAAACGATGGAGCTTTTGATACAAGTTCGACGGCGGGAAGCCGGAAGGTTTTGGAGGCTCAATTGGAAGCACAAGACAGGTGTGAATAGGTAGGTGGAAGCTTCTTCTGGAGAAGAAGAGGGAAGAGAGGAATCAAGGGAGAATTGATTTTTACTTGGGGGCGGGATGGAGAGAGAGAGGGAAGGGGGAAAGGGGAAGGGGAAGGGGAAGGGGCGCGGGAGGGGGGCGGGCGGCGGGCGGCGGGAGAAGCTTGTCTGTCAGCTTCCAGAGCCTGCTACACAATCTACGCAGCGCAATTGCCATTGCGCCAGGTACCTCACTCCTCTCGTTGTTAGAAAGAGTACGAAGGTACGGCTATTCTATGGGGAAGGGTATTAGAGACCAGGTAACATCCATCTAACGGGGGTGACGAACAAGCAAAGAGTGTGAGGGTGGAGAGGGTGGAGGAGGGTGGAGGGTCAGTGGGAGGGGGAAGAAAAGGTGCGAGGAGCGGGTAGGAGGAGGGCCCGGGCTGGGGGCGGCGCGAGGGCAGAGCAAGGGGGGAATCTCTTGGAACAAAGTGTGCTTACCATCCATCTACTGTACCGACCGTTTAGAAACGGCGTCATGGCGCGAGCGTCACTCTGTTCACTCCCGGGCGGGGGCGTTGGATTTCCCGGAGCTGTCTTACGAGAGTCGACTTTGCGCGATCATTCCACGGCGGAAACGGGGGAGGAGAAGGTGAGTGACGGAGGGGGGCGTAGGAAATGACGGAGCGCGGGGTGTGGGAGTAGGGAGGTATGGAAACTGGACGGATAACTGGTTGCGCAATCCACGAGCTGGTTGGAGGAGCTTGGGCCAGAGAGAGATCCGAGCGGAGCTGTCTGCTTGTGCACCAATACAGTACCCGTGCGTACAAAGTAGTATTTATACAAGCATTTGCACGTGCCGGATCGCGCGGTCGGACGGGGGTAAAACGTGATCCGGCCAAAAGAAAGTCCGGGCCGAAAGCTGTCCCATTTCACCCCCCTCTGCTGGCATTGTTTTCTTCTTCTTCGTCAAGTGGTTGGCGCGGGCGGATGTGGGTGATCCCGAGGCTTGATATCTCCGTTGATTGCAAACCGAAATAAAAGGTTGGGTAGAGTGGGGAGCTGCGATACTCGTACTAGTAGAAGGATGATGGGGTGACGTACTAGTATATTGTAGTAGAGGAAGAGAGGTATGACGTATAAGTACAAGTGGTGGATGGTAAAATGGCGACCTGAGAGCCTCTGCAATACTTATGCATTAGTATTTCCACTCGTACACTAGTAAATCTCACTCAAGGGATAAACGTCTCTGTCCAGAATTTGGCCCATTCATCGTGCTGCTATATGTAATGAGTTTAATTCGCGGGGTGTACTTGCACTCTCTTAATTGGGGTAAGTAGAAGGTCGAGACTAGGAAACGGGAGTGACGTTTTAGTGTGGAGAAGTAGCTATCAGAAGTATCGGAAGTGTCAAAGTATGAGACGTACGATACGGACGAGAAGGTTGGCAAGACAGCATCGAAAAGTTAGAAGGGGAAAGGGGGGGTATAGAAGGTAGTTAATGTATCGTACGAGTTTAATCAGTGCTAGTGACCGGGCTATCCTTTTCCTGTATCAGTGGGAGGGCCTGGGGATACTTTGCGATGGCGAGATTTGAAGAAACCGCGCGGGCGTTTCGATGTTTTGACGGTGTCTCTCCGTCTCTCCTACTCAGTGCTTTGGGGATTACCTGTACTGGCAGAGTGGCTCGTACTCGCCAAATCACAAAAACAAAGAGAAAGTACGCTGCATAAGAAGGGATTAAATACATGTGGCTGGCCCGTCCCTGCTTGCATACCCAGGCGCGCAGCATCAGTCCTCTCTTCCCAGAAAACACCAGCTATTGGTTCACGGGCTGCACATAGTTATGCCCCTCAACCTATATGCATGGGAACAGCCACTGTGGCTGCTCTTCGACTCCTCCCATGCAGCGTAACGTGCTTCTCACTTATCTCTGCGCGTCATGCAGCTAGGTGTTTTTTTTCTTGGGGGAGCGGTGCATGCCATGACACAGGTTTCCTGCAACACAAGTGTCATGCGTAGAACTGATAGTGTAAATAGTTTCAAACGCCGATCTTTTTCGCAGCCCCAAAGCAACGGAGGGTCGATGACTGAGGTCGAGGACTCAGCTCTCGCCTGGGGCAGGCAAGCCGAGCCGGCAGGAAGGGGGAGGGTGAGGCGAGTGGGGGATTGGCTCCTGTGATGACTTGGGGGCTCTCGAGGGATGAGACCGGGGAGAGAGAGATGTTCTCCCCGCGGTAGGATCAGCGGACGACGATGCAATAGAGTACACCCGTTGGCCAAGCGAGAGATCAGGAGAGATGACTCGGTTCCAATGGTATTGGCTCGCCATGTTCGAGCATCATTCCCCGGCGACTAAGCGCAGTAGACGACGGCAAATGGCAGGAGGGAAGAAGTGGAGAGGGCTGCAATCGACTGTTATCAGGGCGAAACGACCAGGATGGATGACTCCTCACCTCCGCCAAGAGACACCTGCAAACAGTGATACGCACTCTCCATGGGCACTGATATGAAGGGGGCGCGATAGCAGATCCCCATGAAGAGCTGGTCTAGACGATCCCACTTGTATAACGTCGTCACAAGTAAGAACAGGGGTTCAGCTCATATCGCTGCACGACCCCCGGGGGATGATGGGGCATTTGATAGATGGCGAGGGTGCCTCGGTGCCGACGTTGGGGGTCACCCATACCCGCCGATTACGAGCAGAGAGACGATGGCTCTAGTCCCTCGATCTGGCCGATTAGATCCTGCGGCGCGTTACCTAAAAACGCCAACACTCTGTCGGGGCCACTTCAGCATACCCGTAAGCATCAGCTCGTCATCACTCCCCTGTCCTTGCTACAGATAACCATTGCTAAGACATACTTGTAAACGGTCCGTTCAAGCTAGACCTCTCCCTCCGTCCCCCCCAAACCCCAGACCCCAAATCTTTTCTTCACCGGGGAGATAACCGGGAACGCGGCACCACAAGGGAGAAAAAAGGTAGAAAAGGGGGGGAGAAAAAAAAAGGAAGTCGAGCTGCGCCCCTTCGGGCCCGACCTGCGGCTGCTATTGGGGCCAATGCACCTCATACTGGAACGGGGTGCTCGTATAATTTTTTTTGTCTCAGGCGTGAGAAACAGGGGGTTGGAGATGGAGAGCTCCCACCTGGGTCCGAGGGAGAAGCGAAGAAGAAGTGGAAGGAAAAAGGAAAAAAAAGGGAAGAAGAAGAAAGTGAGATAAAGGAGAAGGGAGAGAGTGAGAATGGGAGAGGAGGGAGATAGGAAGAAAGAGAAAGATAATGAGGAATAAAAAAAGCAGCTCGTAGGAACGAAGATCCCAACAGGGACCTTCCCGAAGGAGCGAAAGAGTGGAGGAGCGAACTGCTCTTAACTCATCATGCCTTGAGATGATTGGAGTCGAGAGGCTCTGTGTTGGCCTGGAAAACGGTGGGCTTTGGTGGGCTTTGGTGGGATGAGAGGCTGATGGCTGATGGCTGATGCAAGCCCACATTCTCCAGCTGCACCTACTTTGGCCTGCGTCAGGGCTACTGAACAACTTTTAATTCAGCTCATCAGAGCGTACGCACGGGTACGATATCTCGAGGGGGCTGGTCAAGTACGCTCACTCCTCGTGCCCCATAACAGGTCCCGCGGTACGATTGTCGTAGGTCGATGGACACAAGGGGGCGGGATACAAAAAGCAATATACCCCCCGTTTGGAGCTTTAGACCCCCTGGCGACTCTCGATGATCGAACCCTTCTCCCCCGTTCCCCGTCCCCGCGCGTACGATGGCCCGGTTCCCCGGGGAGATTTGACCCAGTGGATATGCCCCCCCACTCCCACACACGGGTGGCTTCTGACCAGGTACTCGGAAAATCTCCTCCTGATATCAGCAGGGCCTCCTCCCTCCCCTAGCCTTTGGGGAGGAACTAACAGATACCTAGATCTCAGAATGCGGGACATGGGGGGCATGTGCCAGCTGCGATTGTTCCGGAGGAGGGCAGCCGCAGGAGATGAGATGGGGGAGACAGGGCCCAGACCAGATCGACGCCGTCAAAACAGCAGGCAACTTTTCTGTCAAATGAACGGTCTTGCCTTCAAACGGCCTTTCCCCCTCTGCGTGCGTGCTCGTATGGTGAGCGAGCCTTGGCTGCCCAACTCAACCAGCCCCCCCTCCTCTCTCAGCTCCATCCTCCTGCCTTCCGCCACTAAACTCCCCCCTGTCTCTGCTCCTCGTCTCAACCAGGTTTTACCAGTATTGCAAGTACAAGATCGCTGTCGGGGAAGTGTCTGAGGGTACGACGTACCCGCGGGAGAAAGAAATGAGGCCGCAGCCAAAATCCCGTGCTAAAAAAAGAGGGAAGTGTCCGGGAGAGACGTGGGACGAGGAAAGACCAGCAAAGGGTGGCCTTGGATCTCGAAACCCCCGTGACGAAATCCTCTGCAAGTATGATCTCACAAACCAGAAACTTGTAAACAGTACTTGTACCGTGCAAAAGAAATGCACGGTCACACACACTCTGTTTCGTTTATCTCCTTGTCAATTTATTTCATCAAGCCAAAAGAAAAAAGATACATGTAAGAATCAAAAATCCAGTTTGACGTCGTCGGATTCATCTATTTCGGGAGTGATGTGATTAATGTTTGTGGTGCTTCAAAACGTGACAAGGATGCGGGGTGGGGGGGTTAACAAGAAACGAAAGAAAACAAACAAAGAACGCGAATCCAGCCAAGGTCAGGGGCCAAGACAAGGGCCCTCAGGTACCAGGGGGAAGACAGAAAAAAATGAGAGGGAATGGGTGGTGCAGCCCTTCGACCATTGCCTGATTCGGCGGGAAGTGACCATCGGATGACGACCCCTGCAGGAGGCTAACGCGTGCTAGGGTAGCATCTGGGACCAAGAGGGCTGAAGTTCTTTCCTGTTCCTATTATTTCAATTCGCTCGGAATTGGGGAACTTGAAAATATTGAATTTTTTGTAAACGAAAAACTCGACTGCCCACCAGCTCAAGCTTGCTTACCAACAGCTCTCCTCTCAACCTCGCCCCGCCCCGATTCATAGGTACGGTGGAAATAATACGCGCACGAGTAATTGAAGTATGTACGAGCACGAATCGGGGATTTCGCGCATTTCCCAATCTTTCGATCTGTCCCCATCGGGAATGTCAGCATTGACGTTTTATTACCCCGAGGAGAAACAAGTGTATGAGCACGATGAGGAAGGTAGGCCTGCCGATGACGTCGCCTAAGAGTACGGATGGAGGAACATTACATAGCATAGCCGCAGCGTGTCTCTGAATAATCAATCGTCCCAGGTTTGGACGCCGCGGTCCCGCCGGGCGAGATCCAAAAATGGCGTATTATTATTACTCTGCGTGATGTACTTTGAACGCGAACCTGCGGGCAAGTACTTGGCTCGTATTATTGCACCCGAGCAAGCACCCGCACTCGTATGCGAGTAGACTCGCGCAACCAGGGAATACTATTACAGGCAGCTGCAGAAACGCCATTTTGGCAACCACTTCTGCCGTTGCCTCCTCCCCCTCCTTCCCCTTCTCCCTCCCCGGCATTTATGGAGTGGAGATTCCGCCGTTGTGGCACCCGTTGCGGGGCCCGGAGAGCTGCCCCATCGCACAACCCCAACGAATTATCGTCAAAACGGGGGGGCAGGGTGGCGTGGAGGCGTCGAACCGGAATGCGAGCATCATGTACGAGTACGAGTACGAGTGCAAGTGACATATTGGGGTTTGCGCGCCGTTTGCTCCGAGTACGAGTATTGCAAAGCATTTCTTTTTGGGGCCGCGGGATGGAAACGCACAAACGGAGTTATTGGCTCCAATCTCCTGCCATGCCTACGGAGCCATTCACTCTTCTCGCATCGTTTGTCCCAGACAGGTTCCTTGACGTAATTGTCCTCGGTATTTACTAGTACTCGTAGTTAGTCACATTAGTTTTCCGGCGTTTGCAACTAGTACAGGTACAGGTACTGTGAAGTGGGAGGGAATGTATGTGTGTGCGTGTGTGTGTGTGTATGTGTGAGCTTTGCCATGACTCTCTCCCTAGTGGGTTTCCGTTGTAGAACATGTTCGTCTCGAGGAGAGACTAGGGACCAGGTCTTAGCATCATCCCCTTGAAGAAAAACAAGACTAAGAGGCCGCCGTCCCAGGTGGTCTCGCCCTTCTCGCGTCAATACGATCTCGTCAAACCTCATTTTCTTCCCCTGTTCTTCGCCTTTTTGCTTTTTCTTGGAGAGGTTTCGTTGCTTCTGATGGCAGGTTGCTTTTGAGTCGATCAGGGCGCGAGGCAGCGCGCTCCCTTTATTGTGAACAGCTCCCCCCGTCTTAAGCCTCAAGACGAATTTCATTATACAACCACGAATCTCAGCTTCCTTCTACGCCTCTTCTGCTTTCCTCTTTTCACTTGATGTGGACAGAGCAAACTAATATCCCGACCTGAGCTTGAAGAGGTTGAGAATCGCACGCCGATTTTCGAGTTCAACAAGCACGACACGAGCTTTACGACACATGATCACGGCACCTCTGAGAGAGCCTCTTAGAGAGGGCGGCTGATATCTCGGGTGCTTGAGGCCCAGCCTCGAAGAAAAAAACCTACGACCGATTTGCCAAAAATCACATAAGCCCATTCATTTGTGGATTTTCCGACCGACCATGAACGCCATCCGCGACGCTAGGCAGGCCCGCAAGGAGAGGGGGCAGAAGAACCGCCAGTGTAACGTCTTCGGCCTTCCGACGACCGCGGTGCCGATGCCTCTCTCGCCTTCGAGGGTGGCAGATTTCCGGTTCGACTCTGATGCCGGGACCGAGACCGACATCATCGACCGCGACGGCCACGCCGATTCCCCCGCCGACGGGCTATTATTACCCAGAGAGGCGGGCCGAGATGAATCCGGCAGCGTGACACGGCGCCAGGGCGCCATCGGCAACGGCCAACCCTGGGCACCTCTACCCCTGCCGCCACCCCTGCTTTTGCCCCCAACCCTGCCCTCGACCCTGGAGGTCACCAGGCCCAGCACCGCTGGGGGGCTCACACAATCTTCTCTGAGGGGTCCCAACGCGTTCACCGACGACGCGAGCCGTCGCCCGGGGACTAGCGATGGGAAAGTAAATAGCAACAACTCGTGGTTCGATAATAATAACAACAACAGCACACGCCTACGACTTCGGAGTAGGACGATTGGCGCTAGCACCGACGACGGGACTAATACTCACACTAATAATACCCAACCTCCGCCTACTCCGAAGAGCCGCTGGCCCTGGGCGAGAGCGAGGGCGAAGTCCAAGCCACGAGTGGAGAAGCTCCCGAGCCCGAAGCTGGAGCTGGAGCCAGAACCGGAGCCGGAGCTCTTCTTCGAGCGTCCTCTCCCCAGGACGCCAGAGCCGGCACCCCAGCTGCCCCCGCCTGTGACTGGGGCGAAGTGGGAAGAGTGGGAGTGGGAGTGGGAAGAGTGGCGTTCATCATCATCTGCGAAGTTTTCCTTCCAGAAGGACGCTGAGGGAGAGAGCTTGGACCTCGCTGCGGGCGGCGAGGGTGACAGTGGTGTCGGATTTGTTGGTGGTGGTCGGGTTGGAGGCCTATTTGTGCCTAGCGCGGCGGGGGAGACCCCTAGCGCCAGCAGCTGCAGCACCTTCCCTGATTTCACCACCGGCACCTTCCCAGAACTGACCTGCGCCAGCACCGCCTTCCCCGAATTTCCTGCCAGTGGCAGTGACAGTGGCAGCACCTGGGCCACCACCACAAGCACAGCAAGTACCTCCAGTACTACAGCAAGCGCTGGGATTGACACTGCGACCTCGCTCGTGTCCAACCCGGCTTGTGGTAATTGTGCTACCACCTTCCCAATCCCACCCGAAACAAGCTATCGGGCATCACCCGCCCACCCGTCCACAGCGCCCAATCTCACGACGACCACCCCTGTCGATACCCCTGTGCCTACCGAGCCTGCCGCTCCCGCTGTCGTCGACACAGTCTGCGATGTAAATCACTCTCCATCGCCGCCGCCATCACCGCCGCCGCCACCAATCCCCAGGAGGCGGAGCAGAGGGAGAACGCGAGCTCGCTGCCCCCCCCGCGAGATCCTGCCGCCCGTCGAGACGGACACGACCGCGCAAGTGCTCGTAAATCCTGAGCCAGTCACGGGCTTCGCTACGCGCGTCACCATCAACTCGATCTCCTCGGCACCGACATCCATCACCGTCACATCAAGGGCCTCGTCGTCTCCGAGGAGAGCTGGAGGAGCTACGAGCAACACAAGCCAGAAGCTGGAAAATGAGGATAACTCCCCACAACAGCAACCACCGACTACGCCCACCATGCAGCGGTTTCCAGATCTCAGTGGTAGTGGTACGAGGAGGGTGATGAGCCGGGAAAAAATCTCGCCGATTGGCAGTGCCAATTTCCCAAGTCCGAGCGAGAGGAGCCCAACGACTCCGCAGCGCCACCATTCGCCATGTCCGGCGCCCTCGTCCAGTAAAAACAACAACACTGCCAATATTAATGCCATCACGCAGCAGCGGAACAACAGCGTCGGAAGCACGAGTACTTCTAATAATCACACCGATTCCTCGGCCCCCTCGGACCACCACTACAACCAGTGGCCCTTGTCCACGGACCCAGCCCGTAGTCGTCCCCACGCCCCGGGCCACCCCGGCGAAGGATTGTCCAATCTCTTCACGCGGCGTGCAAGGGACAGGGATCCCGTCTCGGACACCGCCGCAGCACTTGGGTCCACTGTGCCATCCCCCAATACCACTACTCCTCCTCCAACTCCCCCTACTACCGCTGCTACCGCGGAACGATATTACAACTCTACAATTCCGTTCGGAAGAAAACCTCCCGCTCCCGAGTCGACGAATTCTCCCTCAACGCCCACCAGCACCACCAACACCCGGATGCTCTCCTCGACCGCGACAGCATCACCGACCCATGGACGCCAGCCGGATCCCATCTCGAGCCTCGACAGCGGTAATTACCACCACCGGATGCAGAGCAGCGGCTACCATTACCGGGGCGAATACCAACAGCCCACCCTTCGCCCCATCTCCAACATCAAGGTGGCAGAGTCCCCTTCGAGCTTCCGCTCTCAAGATACCGTCTCTACAACCGCGAACGCGACCACGATCACAACGGAGCGGAGTAGCCTCATCACGGGACGGAGTTCCGCCACGTCAATGGACGCGGGGGTCCTCGACGACGATGACGAGCCTAGCGTGGAGGACGTCATGCAAATGTACGAGAAGGGCTTCTACGATGACACGGACGAGGAGCTCGAGGCCGAGGAGGCGGCCCTGCGCGGAGCGCAGAGGCCCATGAGCAACTCGTTTTACCGATACAGCCTGACAACCGCGTCGGCTGCAGCTCCCCCCTCCCCCCTCGCCTCCCACCCCGTGGCCGCGAGGGCTGTGTCGCCCTTGTCACCGCGCTCGCCGTTACCACCAGTACCGCGTGGACCTCCTTCTCTCGCCCCGTCCTCGCCGACACTCCCCGCCCACAGGTTATCACCGACCTCGCCTGGGTTTCCGCCCTACACGGTATCGCCGACCTCACCCACATTCCCCCCTCACGTGCACTCGCCCATATCACACGAGTTTCCCTCTCACACGCTATCACCGACCCAACACGCGTTACCCCATCACACGCCATCGCCGTCCTCACCAACATACCGCCCTCGTAACGACAACGATAATGCCCTCCCCATAGTGGACGCCCTCCCCATCCACTCCTCGATCCCTAAAGACCTCCCCCCCGTGATCCGCCCCGTGCGGCGAGGGAGCGAGAACCGAGACTCGGCGAAGTCAATGGGCGACTGCGAGAAGGAATCCTCCGACACCCTCCCTTCTCAGGCACCACCCGCACCTTCCGTAACCCCGGCCGTGGAGCCGCCGGAGGACCCGACGTCCCGCGACCGCTACGGGTTCAAGAAGGTGAACCAGTATATCACACGCGAAGAGTACGATGCCTGGGATGTCGCCTACACCCCCTACCTCGAACGCCGCCACAAGAAGTGGGCGGCCCTCATGAAAGAGTCCAACCTCACGACCGAGCACCCGAACCGCTTCCCCCCGCCTAGCGCGAAGGTGAAGCGTTTCATCCGCAAGGGCATCCCCCCCGAATGGCGCGGCGCCGCGTGGTTCTACTACGCCGGGGGCCCAGCGATACTAGGCAAGCATGCGGGGCTGTACGACAGGCTCGTCTCCCAAACCGCGTCCCCCGCCGACGCCGACATCATTGAGCGGGACCTCCACCGGACCTTCCCGGACAACTACTCCTTCCGGCCGCCGGGGACCTCGACGGCCAGCAGCGGGCGCCAGGGGCCGGACCCCTCGGAGACGCCCATGATCTCCGCGCTGCGCCGCGTGCTGCTCGCCTTCTCGATATACAACCCCAAGATCGGGTACTGCCAGTCGCTGAACTTCATCGCGGGCCTGCTGCTCCTCTTCGTGCCGACGGAGGAGCAGGCGTTCTGGCTGCTCAACATCGTGACGCGCACGCTCCTCCCGGGGACCCACGAGACCAGCCTCGAGGGCAGCAAGGTCGACCTGGGCGTCCTCATGACGGCGCTCCGGTCGTCGATGCCGGACCTGTGGCGGAAGCTAGCGGGCGACGGCGACGAGGACGCGCTGGACACGCTCTCGCCGGCGTCCATGACGCCCCAGAACCAGCGCCCGGGGACGTCCCGCTCCAACGCCCCTCGCCACGCCATCATGCGCAGCCGCAGCCGACGCGCGCGAGACGCGGCGCCCATCTCCGCCGAGCGACTCCCGCCCATCACAATCACCATGGCGGCGTGGTTCATGTCGTGCTACATCGGTACCCTCCCCATCGAGACCACCCTCCGGGTGTGGGACGTCTTCTTCTACGAGGGCTCCAAGACGCTCTTCCGCGTCGCCCTGGCGGTCCTGAAGGCGGGCGAGGACGACATCCGCGCCGTCGACGACCCGATGGAGATGTTCTCCGTCGTGCAGGGCCTCCCGAGGCGCATGCTCGACGCCAACGAGCTGCTCGGCGCCTGCTTCAAGCGCAGGAACGGCTTCGGACACCTGAGCCAGGGGGCCGTGGACGGCGGGCGCAGGGAGATGAGGGAGAGGAGCGAGAGGGAGAGGGACAGCGCCGGCAGCGGCGGCACCGTGGCCGGGGCCGGGACGGAGAAGAGGGGCGGAGGCCTGTTTGGGAGGCGGAGGCGGAGGGACACGGACGTCGTCTAGGCAGGCGGCGGTTTCCCCCTTCTTTATCGTCTCTTTCCTTCATCCTGATCTCTCTTTTCCTCCTTTGTCTTCCTCTTCCTCCTCTTATAAAACCTAGATTTCGACAATCTATCTTTTTTTTTCTGTCTTCCATTTTTTCCCCTCACATCTGAGATATTCTCTTCCCAATTCACCATCTCACTCTCACACACTCGCTCTTATATCCTTCTTTCCTTCCTCTATTTTTCTCTTCTTCAGTTCCCTTTTTACTACTTCCCTTCTTGTTTTTTTCCTGGTTTTAGATATTCTCTGTTGACTTTTTTTTTCCTTTTTCCTTCTCTTGTCTCTCTCTCTCTCAGTGAGAAAACGCATAGCATGGTCATTTTCCTACTTCACATACTCTCTTACACTCAAACACACACACGCTCGTACATATACATTTCACTACACATTTACATACGTACATACACCACATAGACGTACGCAAAAGGCTCCCAGGGAACGGATCAAACCGGGACGGGACGGGACGGGGGATGATGGGGGGGCTATAAGGGCTAGGGAAAACAGGGAATATATAAGCGGAGTCAAATGACAAATGAACGAAACTTTTTTATCTCATTTATTTTCATCGTAATGCTGTGGTCGTGTCCCCGGGCGTGCCCCTGCTTCTCAGGTCTGTGTTCGCTGCTGTTATGTCGTTCCTTCCGCTGATCCTCGAGACACGAGGTTATGAATGCCCATCGCTATCCCCCTAACCCATGTACAAAACTGAAACTGCCCCTCTCTACCTTCCATCCATGTATCTGGACCCTGCCCCCGTTACTGCTCACCTTTCAGACCCACAATCCCCGTCGCGTAGCCCCTTGTTCAGCCAATTCCAAACCCTGGCGTCCGCCGCAGCGATATCCTTGTCTCCCTCTCCGCCTTCTTCATATACCCTCGAGGGGTTCGGCAGGACGACTTTGCAGGGCCCATAGAGGGCTGGAAACGTACTCTCAGGCAAGAAAATCGGAAATAATCTGGGTCCTGGGGGAACCCCAGATCCTCCGGGTCCTTGCCCAACTCTTTCATCGAAGTTAGGCGGACGGGATATTTCGCCTCCTCTCGCTGCCCCTGAATACATGCTAGCTCCTCTCTGTCCTTGTCCAACCCCGGGAGGCAAGCCGGGCGGACGGGCTGGCCTGCGCCATCTCGCTGACTGACCATGCCCACGTCCCCCCCAACGTGTTCGTCCACGTCCTCCCCGGGGTCCCTACCCATGTCCTCCCAAAGGTGACGGCCCATATCTCGCTGGAGCTGTCTGCCCGCGGCCTTCCCAGTGCAACGGGCTGCGAGCCATGTTTCGTTGCGAACCAGGGCGCATAGCCCCGGGTGGCATTTGAATACTGGGATGCGAGCGAGGCTCCGCTGGTGGCTCCCGATCAGTACCCACTACTTGCGGAAGCCCGCGTAGATACTCCGGAAGGCCATAAGTGGAAGTTAACGGAAACGTGGGATGCCACGTGCCGCCGCGACGAGGCTGGGATGACCCTATGAACGGGGGCGTAAAAATGGGCCATTCCGTTTCATCGCCGCTAACGGGCGGAGGGAAAGCCCCTGGCGGACTCTGCAACTTAATGCGAGGAGGCTGCGAGGGCCATGCGGGTTCAGCACCAGGTTCAGCACGTTCAAACTGGTTGCCGTGGCGAGTAGGAGGGAAGACATGAGTGTCCCAAGTGCTAGGGATTGCGTCGAGGTTCTCAAGGGGGAGGGTAAGGGGCCTATTCCGACCGTTAGACGGAGCGATGCCCGTAAACTGATCCTCCGTGCTATTTCGGGACGTGGATGCGGATATATCCCCAGTGTCCTCCCGAGATGGGGATGCGGATGCCCCATTACCCTCCTGAAGCGGTGACAAATCAGCTGGCCCATATATCGGGCACGTACTAGAGAATTGCCAATCCTGAGCCGTGTCGTGAGGAGTGCTGTTGCCGCTGCCGTCACGGTTGTTATGGCCAGTGCTGTTGCTGCTTCCATTCCAGTTGCCATTGAAGTTTCTGTCGCTATTGGCGTTCCTGTTGCCATTGACATGCCTGCTGCCGTTGACATGCCTGTTGCCATTGGCATTTTCGCTGCCACTGCCATTCCCGTTGAGGTTGTTATTTCCGCTCCTATTTCCGCTGCTGCTACCTCTGCCATCGCCGTTGCTATTTCCGCCACCGCCGCCGCCGCCGTTGCCGTTGCCGTTGCCGTTGCCGTTGCCGTTGCTGGCAGCAGTGGTCTCTGTAGAGGCAGTCGGATTATAAGATGGAAAAGTGCCGATGTCGTAAATCTGACCAGGAGGCGTAGACGGGCCGGCACTGGTAGTAGGTCGGTCCTCCGTAGTCGGGTTTCTGACGGGGCTAGGGAGGGGGTCCGTAGGACTCAAGAGAGGCGTAGGATGGATACCGGAAACAAGAGTCGGAGGGGGCAGAGAAAGTTGACCGGGGGTTAGAGAAATACTATTAGGGGTAACAGGAGGAGCGTGAGCCCCGGATTGTATGCGCGTCGGAGGAGCACCGGGAAGCGCCATGGGACCAGGAGCCGCCCCAACCAAGGCCTCGCCGCCACCATTCCCATGGATCGAGTTCCCATTGACCCTGCTTCCATTGATCCCACATCCATTTGTCCCACGCCAGTTGGTCCCGCACCCGTTGATACAAACCTCGCAGCCGTCGCTGTCGCCGTCACCACCGCCATCGCCATAGCCATCGCCATCCCCCGACCCGCCCCTCAGCACACAGCGGTACCTCTCCACCACGTACCCATCCCCCTCCCACCTCCACGACTAAGAGACGCCGAGCGCGCCCAACAACCGCCCCAACCTGCTGCCACTGCCACTGCCGCCGTCGCCACCCTAGAAGCTCGGCTGCCCGGTGGCGTACCTCTCCACGTATGCCCTCGCGTTCTTCTCGTACTCGGCCCTGTCCGCCCTGTACTCGTCGGCGATCCTAGTCTCCAGCGGGTCGTCGGGCTGGGGCTCGACCAGCAGGTTCCTCACGGCCTCCAGCACGGCCGTGATCCTGCTCGACGGCTTCCAGACGTCGGGCTTCAGCATGCCGAGGCAGATGTTTCCCTTAGAGTCGTTTGTGACGTTGGGGTGGTAGATGCGGGTGGCGAACTTGACGAGCGGGGGCTTGAAGGGGTAGTCGGTGGGAAGGTCGAGCGTCAGGCCGAACGTGCCGGCGGAGTAGGGGGTCGACGGGGGGCCCTGGAGGGTGATTCGCCAGTGGTGGATCGCGGAGTCGGGGCCGAGGGCGACGGTCATGCCCGGCGGGGGGGCGGACATGCATTCGCCGAGCTCCTGGATGGCGGGGGAGCGGGAAGATTAGTACGGGTGGCGTGTGCTGGGAGAAGGTCGGCCGAGAGGCGCATAGGGAGCTAAATGGATAGTGGGCTTACCTTCTGGATTCGTTTCGCGGACATGGTATCGATAATGTCGACGATATAACTGCTAGGTGTTGGATAGTAGGAAGAGGTCGTTGGGGGTTAAAGGTAAAGAAGATGGATGGTGTGCTAAGTGGAAGAATATGAGAAATGGCAAGGGAAGAAACAAGGGAGACGAGATGAGGGGAAATATGACAAGTATGACTCCGTTGGCTCCTGCAGCCTGGCGAACAGTCAAACGGAAGGAGCAAACGACTGAGTCTGGAGGTTGAAAGTAGGTGGAGGAAGGTGCAAGTTGAAAGGGTGGAAAGCAGAAAGTGGGGGGAGGGGAGGAGCGATGACGATGTGGGGTAGATTGATTCATACCTTATTCAACTACGAGTAAGCAAGCCAAGCCCACCCAGGCAGCCAGCCAAGCTAGCCAACCGCTTCGCCTGCCTAGTATTTTCTGAAAGGGCACAGGGGTGTATGCACTTGTATCCTCTGCCTGATCGCTTCAACAAGGTTTAGCGCTTGTCTGCCCAATCCAATGTAGGTCAAGAATCAAAGATAGCTTGGATTTGCGCAAGTCCCTTGATGGATGGTGAAACAAAAAAAGTTCAGCTATCCTCAGCTTAGACCCAGCTCATAGCCCCAATTCTCAAACCTCCCAGTGTCTCGTCTCATTGAACAAACAAACGAACCTCTTTATTTCAACTCCCCATACTGTTTCCTGACGCCTAATTATGCCAATGTCAACAACCGAGTGAATAAAACCTCCCTCTCCTGATCCATGATGTTATACAGCGCCCGTTGCCAGACCAAGCTCACTCCTCCCCCGAGCTCCTCCTCCCCTTGCCCCCCTCAGAGCTCCTCCTCAGGTTAGGAAAAAGAAGCGGCCGCATTGGCACATCCTTCTCCTTTTTCTCCCCCTCTGCTTTCTCTTTGTCCTCCTCCTTCTCCCCCTTCCCCTCCTCTTCCTCCTTCTCAGCCTCCTCATCATCATGGGGCACATCGCTCAAATCGCTCTCATCCGCCTCGTGAACACTCCCCAAAGGCGAGGACCCACCCTCTTGTGCTCCCCCGCCATCCTCTTCTGTATCCCTAGCGCCCGCGCCCGCCCCCCCTTCGCCCTCGCCCTCCTTCGTCTCATCTTCGTCCTTGGTCTCGTCACCACCTGCCGCGTCCTCCATCTCAACATCGCTAGCGTCCCCGTCCCCGCCTGCGGCATTCTTCCCGCTCGAGACCGAGGCGGCCCGCGACTTGCTCCCCGCGGACTCGACCTTCGGCTCGAGTAGTCTCTGGACGATATTTTCCGCCTTACGCAGTATATCCGGCCTACGGACCCCCGCCCTCCGCGACTTGGACACCGCCGCCGCGGGGACCACTTCGTTCTCTCGCTCGGCTTCGGCCTCCGTCGGTGCATTAGACCCGGCCCCATCCACATCAGACGCCCCGAGAGCGCCACCGAGCTCCCCCCGGCTCTTCTCCCCCCCGCCTTCGTTCGCGTCTACAACCTTCGCCTCCTCGTCCACCGCCATTGCCTCGGGACTCTGCGCAGCCGACGCCTCCGCCGTTTCAGCGACCTTCTCCTCCTCCGCCACCGGCCGCGCGTCGAGGTAAATCATCGTATAGCAGTCGCTGATGAGATCGTCGATCACCGTCGCCTTCATCAGGTTCGCGTTTAGCTTCTTAAGCTCGATGGCGTCCTTGAGACACCCCAGCGCCGGCGCCTCGGGATCCTTGCTTGCCCACTCCAGCACGTTCTCCGTGTTCCCCTCGAACTCCTCCATCCCCACAGACTTAAACGCGTCGTCCAACGTCGGCGCCACATTGTAGGTCGTCCTTAGCAACTGTACGTATGCGACGCAGCACGACTGCCAGAGGTCGCTAAAGTGGTAGAAGTCCGCCCCCTTCTTGCGTATCCTCCTCAGCACTGCCTCTAGGTTCACCCGATCCTCCAGGATGACGAGTAGCTTCACCATAAATCGGATGTACTGTTCAGTGTAGACGTGGTGACGCCCCGCGCGCTCCGCATCGCACTTCCACACATTCATCACCATCGTCTTCGTAAACATTGACTCCCGGAGTACGTTGAACGCCGCCCGCGCCGGTATCTTGAGGAAGCCTTGGTCCCCACCCTCGTCCTCATCGTCGTAGAAGAGGATGTTGGCGTGACGCATGATTAGGCGGTGCTGCCAGTTAGACTTGTCCTTGTCGCGTAGGTGCCGCAGGCTCTTAAGGACGTACTCTACCCAGGTCCCCTTGTCGTCCAGGGCGGATTTGTCCTCGCCGAAGGGGAGGCCGAAGGGCTGCTCCGCAAGGATCTCAGCCGCCACCCCACCCTCTATCTGCTGATCCATTACCAGCTTGTGCAAAACCGAGAGAATCTTGTAGTGTGGCTCGACGATGGGGTCGCTGTGTCTCGACTTGGGTATCGCCGCCGCCACTGCAGTAGCCTCACGAAGGGCCGAGAGAACCTGGGGAAGCGACTCCTTGTCCAAATCGCTCTTCCAATACATCTTCCACAGGCACTTCGAGCGCATGTACTGGTTCTTCCAGTCCTTCGGCCGGATCGCCATGGCCCTGCTAAATAGCCACGCGGCGTACTTCCAGACCCGGTACTCCGTCATCTCGTCGTGTACCGCCCGCTGATAGGTACCCGATCCTACGGCCGCGATGAAGAACCTCTTCTGGTCGGCGTGCTGGAATGCCTCCATGGCGAAGGGCTCGCGGCTAGATGCGTAGAGCCTCATGCCGAACTTGTGGTAGAGCTCGTACAGCGTGCCCGAGTCCTCGCCCCCGGGGTCAACGCCCCTAGAGTTCGAGAGCGCGAGCGTGTAGCAGTGGATGGCGCTCCGCTGGAGCTTTACCAGCTCCGCCCTATCCTTGTTCATCTTGTCCGCCGTCCACAGGACCGCCTCGTCGAGCTCGTAGTCGAAGCACTCGGCGAGCCGGAACCACGCGTCCCACTTACCGGGGGTGAACTGAAGCTGCAGGCGCATGAAGGTCGCAGCGATCCGGAGGTCGTCCGTTGCGCCCGGCGTCTGTCGCCTGTTGAGGTCCACGCCCTTGAATTTTGTCAGCGCAATCATACCGAGGAGGAAGAACCACCCGTGCTTAGCGATGTTGCTCTCCGTCGTGTTGATGCCGACGGCGTCCAGAGTGACGTTTCCCTTCCTCGCGTCATAGAGACGCAGGGGGTGTATGGGCCGCTTGAGGAACTCAGTAAAGTTTCTCAGGTTGTGGATCATCTGCGGGGTCGACTTCGTCTGGCCCATCGTCTGCTGCATACGCTCAATCGTCGTCTTCAGGTCCGACTTGAGGAGTTCCTTAATGGGCATGCGGCTCGCCAGGATGGTGATCCGCTCGACGAGATGGATGGTGGTGCGCTTCTCGAGCTTCTCGGGCTGGCACTGGTGGTCCTCAACCTCCCACATGCCCACTCCCAACTTGAGGCCGTGGAGGTCGTAGAGGACCTGGCCGAGGTAGTCTTCCCAGTTCTCGATCGTTGAGAGCTTCAGCAGCTCGACCCGCATCATCTTAAGGAAGATCTTGTTCGACGCCTTGCAGAACTTGCGGATACCCAGCACGTGGTGCACGGCCGCGAGGAACTCGGCGAGGTCGTTGTCGGGGTTGGTGAATATTTCCGTGTTAACCCGGATGCCCGCCCGGAAGAGGGTGTACTGGAGCGACCACGCTCGGACTTGCATCTCCCGCAGCTTGTTCAAGAAGAGCTGTAGCGCCGACGTGCTTGTGGGGGAGGGTAGCGTAGAAGCGATGCGCATCTCGTCCTCGCATATTGCGGCCGTGTGTAGAAGGCAGTTGATCCTGGCAAGTGCCGAAGACGAGGAGCGTAAGTGGTCGTCGTCAATGATTTCAAACGATGCAGCCTCGTTAAGAGCCAACGTGAGCGCTTGGATAAGCAATTCGTCCAGAGCCTTCAATAGCTTCATGAAGACCGCCCTTCTCGACTCGTCGGGTGTCTTGAGGTACGCATCACTCGTAAGGTCCGCCACAACCATCTCAATACTCCGCAGCCGGCAGGAGAACTGTTTCGTCGTGTACTTGATTGCGCCGTAGGCTTCACTCAGCCGAGACCAGAGGAAAAGCCGTAGCTCGGTGTTGCTGCTCTGAAGGAACCCCCACAGGTCATGCAGCCCTTGGCTCGCACACTCCTTGATGGGTATCTTTTCGCGGCCGTCTTCGAGGTCCGTCGAGGTAGAGTCATTAGATCCCTCCCGAACAAACACGGACGAGGGGTTAAGAACTGGTTCTAGACTCTCGATAACCGACACGGGATCGTTCATATCGTCCTGGAAGAGGCCAAGGAAGAAGTCCATTGTCGTAAGCTTAGATATCTCCCGGTCTACTGCGTCGGAAGAGATGACGGGAATGATGGCATTATTTGGCAAGTAGATTGGTTCGCATTCGTCCGCGACTAGCAGGCTGCGGAAACTGGCGTAGCACTGGAGGATGTGGTCTCGGGGGGCATGGGGTTCGAGGACGCCAGTCGAGAAGATTGACGCCCATATGAATCGCAAGCAGATGGGGTCTGTGGCCGGCCTGGCGCTCCTGCGCAGGGCGGTTGATGCTAGATCCTGCCACCTTTCAAGCCGTCCGCGCGTCTCTACACGAACAGAGTACTCGACGATGCTGTTGGGATTGGTTATACGCTCGTAGACATCGAGGTGCAGCTCAAACAGCATCTGAATCAGGTTCACTAAGCTCTCCCCCCCGGAGGAATCGGTGGCACCATCGGTCTTGTCGATAGCTGATAGTTCTTCGGCCACCCGACCGTAAAGCTCGGCATCGAGCCTGCTGGTAAGCTGAACGACTGCAACCTTCATTTCATCCGGCCACTTCGATGTGAGATAGCTCGGGCACAGACGCTTCATCCATTCAAACGCCACGTCGTGAATAGTGAACCAGCCCGCATTCACTTTATTGACGAACGCCTTCAAGCCCTTTGCTTCTTCAAACGCGGGAGCAGGGGCGAGCTTCTGCGAGCCACCCTTAGCATGCTCGAGAAACGACGACAGACTCAGCGAAGGCTGCTCCTTTTTTCCGGATAAGATCTTTGCAATGGGCTCATTGAATGCAGTCAACGCCGTGCGGAGATCGCTGGAGGCTAGGCTGGTAAATTTAGACAACCTATCCTCCGAGTCGCAAGACTCTAAGACCTCAGCGAGGGCATCCAAGGTAGCCGTATCGGTGACGCCGAGATTCTCGAGAATGTCCTTGGTCATCTGGAAGAGGTTCTTGTCGGCTGCTTGGTACTCGGCAATCTTGGACGCATAAAGTGCACTCGGGTCGACGGTCTCCTCAGGCAGGGTCTCCCGTCTCCGCGTCCGTTTGCTCCGCTTCTCGGTTCCGTTCTCCTCCTCCTGACCCTCTGTAACACCGGCTGTAGACTGTGATCGCTTCCTGTTAGGTGCCGACGCACTCCTATCTTTCCTGTCAGCCTCAGGGCACTTCTGCGTCTCGTCCGCCGGCGGCTTCTGTGCCTCGTCTACCGCCTTGTCGTCCTCGCTTGCGGGCGACTTGGATTGGATTTCCTCCGGAGAGCCAACTTCGGCCCGCAACTGCGCAGAGGGAGAATCATGTCGGTCGTCATCGTCAAGCTCACCGCTCGCGTGTGGGCTTTCTTCCATTGGGGTGTCTTCATCGGGCAAGTCGGGTACATCTAGGGTTATCGCATCCCCACTTATCCCTTGCTCAGTAGCAAATTCGACCAGGGCGAAACCAAGATCCTTCCAGGAAGGACCGGGGATCGCGATCACCGCCTTCTCGCGATGGAGCGCGTCGTAGTCCACGCGCGTACCCCCAAGATCCTGGGCGGGGTCTGGTAAAAAGGGGATGGGGTCAAGGAAGCGCTTGATTAGCTGCGGGACTTCGCGGTCCATCCAAGGGGCCATCACGGGGTGGCTGAGAGCCATATCATCCGACAGGACGGAGAGCTGGTTCTTCAGCTGCTCCCCAGCCAGACCCTCGACCAGCGAGGGCGGCTGAACCTCGAGCACGGCCGGGTCGTCATCGAGCTCCACGGCAGCCTCCAGACAGTACCGACTCGTCCTCGTACTCTTTAGAAAGGCAGCGACGCGAGATGCGCGGCGCCATAGCTCGGCATCGGACGGGTCGCGGTCGAGGGCGGAGTAGAACTCGACGAGTGCCGAGCGAGCGTTGTCCACTACATCGCTTCGGCAGAAGAACTCATTGGGGGACGCTTTATTTTTCTTCGCCTCGTGTCGGAGGCGGTCCACGACTAGCTGACCACGGTTCTTGTGCGCGAGGTAAAGTGCCTGGGGCAGGCTGGTTCCGGCACCATCGATATCGGCGGGCGTGACAACGGTCAGCTCGGGGCCGAAGGTGGGGGTGGTCGCGGAAAGGGCCGTAAGGTCGGGCTGGTCAGGCTGTCGCTCTACGCGGTCATATTCGGTGGCTGCTTCGGGATACTTGAAGATTTCGGACTGGAAGAGTTCTTCATAGGCTTTCTCGGCGTCGTCGTAGCTGCTAGGGCCCTGTGCGTGTAGCTTCAAGGCAGTCTGGAACAGTTTCAAAGCATCGTCGACCTACCCGACGGTCAGCACGGATCTCCGGGAGGATATTTCAGGCAGGTAAAGCGGGGGAATGAAAGTCGGGCGCACTTGTAGTTCCTTGAGGGTATCAATTTCATCCTCTACATCCTCCTCGAGCTCAACGTTGATCGCCTGGAAGGCCGGCTAGTTTGTCGCAACGTCAGTACGTCCTTTCTCAAGGCGAGAGAGGGCGAGCTGGGGTAGGATCGATACCATGGTAAGACGGCCGTCTTAGCGGTGGAGGTGACAGGTTATTCGCGCCTCTGTGATATAATCATGCTTTTGCGATGTGGATGTCACGTCTCGAGGTCCATGCCCATGATAATGGAAATGGATCCACATTCCCCAGAGTTGGTAGTTGGTATGCACTTCACGTGTCAGCTGCAGGTCGCGTCTGGTTCCATCGCGCGACGCTGGCCAGAGGAGACATGTACTCAATTTACCGGGGTGGGTCACGTGAAACTCAGCACGTCCACAACTGAGAAGCTTGGTGGGGTATCTGTTCATCAGCCCACCCTTCGGGTGCTTGAGCCTTGGCCGCATTCAGCCGCCTCATTCTGGTGCCATGATGATTGCCCTCGTGTTATGAACGATTCAACTCCCAAGCCATTCCTAGCTATTCGTAGAGTCTGGATTCTAGGCCGAGCCCATGACGACCGTTGAAGCTCATCACTTAGCGCGAAACGGACCTCCTCGTCAATCCCCTTCTCACCAAAACGACGACCAAGTTGGGACATGTGGCACAGGATGGGACTCTATCACTCAACAAAGGCTATTCGCGGCCCGTTGCTACATAGCTGTCTGCCCGCTCCCTTCCCGACAATCCAGGACTTCCAGGGTTTCTTTGTCCTCCCTAAGGGCAAGCTCTGTCGGACGTTAACACACAACACACAACACGTGGCCATCGCCTTTGTATGGAAGCCTATGTATGAGAAATGAGCCTCCCGGCCTCGAGTGGTGGAAAGCTTACGGGTGGCCGGCAGGATGGCCCTCGTTACCGGGCATCGCTCAGTGGTTTCGGAAATCGATAGCGGCCTCCCGTCCTCAAGTGACCCTACCCCAACCGATTTCACCTCCATCGTGGCTTCAACCCAAATTAACCTACTATAGATCCTGCATGAATACCCCCCGATGCATATGCAACTCACCAAGTCTGTCGTCTTAACGCGGGCTGCTCCATGGTCCACCGCAAGTACCGCTCTTCCCCCTTTGAACGAGACGATTGCCTCGGGTGTCGCAATCACGGAAACTGTCATGCAGATGTCGTCCGGTCGCTTAGCTAGGTGACCCGACATTAGGCTCTCTCCCGCTGTGTCAAGATCTCGCCGAAGAAGGCCCATGGATATGAGAAGGCGCTGAGGTTATTTGTTTAATCTGACCAAGCCCATTCTATGCATGGTTTCAGAAGAATGATGAGCTGCGGTGGGCTCTCGCTGGTCTCTTCACTATCCTCTATCTTCGGCTTTTCATGATGTCCTCTTCAATTATCGGCATCGGGGCGCGATGTCCTCTTCAATCTCAAACCCCCATTCACGTCTAATCGACGAAGCACAGCCCAAAACCACTCCTTTTCATGGGACATGGTGGCCAAGTGGTCCCTTACCTGTGGTCCCTGGCCGCTCTCGTGCATCTAAGACAAGGTCGATACCGGGTTAGCCTTCTAAGCTATATAGTTCACACGGACGGTTCCAAAATCCATCCTCCACACCGCACATGCCGTACTCGGTGTGGATCTTTTGCGGGGAACACGGCATCGAGACACGGCCAATAGCTCATATGCAGAGTTGCAAAGGGTATAGCATGAGGGAGGCTAATAAGCGAAACGAAATCTGCTGTTCTATTCTTAGGAACACTCTTAGGAGCATCTTGGAATATCTGGAAGATGCCTCAACTCCACGAAATCATGCAATCTCGTCTCCCCTAAAGCAGAGATCATACAATATCGTCTCCCTAAAGCAATGTTGCAGTTCATTCAAATGAAGGATAATCGACGATGGCCAGATACTCTTCTTGAGACGGCCTGGCCGGGCCTCCCACACTCCGGTTAATGGCAATCTGGAGTAGGACTTGAAAAGTCAACGGTCCAAATAAGGTCTCGGTACTAAACTACGGAGCCCCTGACTTGTATTGGCTTCCCCTCCGCGGTCACTCCGCGGTCACCCACTTCTGCCGTTCCGCCGACGATCGCTAGGAGCACAACCCGGTCCAGGTCAACCTGTGGAGTATGGTCCCAGCATTCTGCATACTCGCCACGTTGTTCTATTGCGCTTGGGTCACATGGGCGTGAGAACGCACTCGAGATTGTCGCCGGTCGCTAGCCCCTACTTTTTGATTTAGGGGTACCCCTGATTTAAGTAAAATCTGGAAGCGATGCTATAAGTCGGCTGGCCTCGCCACCTCATCCGAGTATGGGGGAACAACAACACAGGGTTGTGGCCAAAAATAACTTTGCCTGACCATTCTATCCCTCAATTCACCAGTGTCGCCATTACGCTCGTGGCCAAATCTCGACCACGGCGATATTAGTGCAATAAACCCGACGAAGCTCATTCGATAGCCGAGCCCGTGGGCCGTCTTTTAACCCACGCTTTGGCTCGTACGTCTGCCGGTCAGGAAGCACTCAAGACCGCCGAATAAGACACCCGGAGTCACCCGGTTAAAGTGGCCGCCACCGGGTAATACTCCGTCCACGGACAATTCTACTCTCAGCTTCATCTATCACATATTAAGCATATATGGTTTTACTCTCTCCTCATCTCGCCACCAGATGCTATGGGCCATATAGTAGTCAGTTCCAAATATTAGAGAAGAGGCGAGATTTCACTAACTACGATCATGCTATAAATAATTTTTCTTCTAATTTCTCCTTTGCATTGGGCAGCCGACACAATGACCCGGTAGCAGCCACATCGCCGCGTTATATTATGCCATTATACGATGCCTTTATAACTGATGAGGCGTTCCTCGTCCGTTCTCCCGGTTCCTGTCTTGTTCGCTTCAGTTCCCCATCTCTGCCACACTAAGAGCCCTTGAAGAAAACCGCCTTCCTTTTCCATACCCTTCCCCAGGGCATCTGAAAACCAGGCGTTACCTCCAAACACATCCGCTAGGACCCGCCAACATGCGGTCCAACACCATAGCGATCCTCGGCCTAATCGCCACGGCCCAGGCCCTCCCCACGCGGGATAGGCGGCAGTTCGAGCTCGGAGATGGGTCCGTCGACTTCTCGGCCGGTGGCAATGAGGGCTCGCCGGTCCTCGTTGCACCAGGCTTCCAGCTCCCTCCCGGCTTCAAGCTTCCCCCGGGCATCACCTTCCCCAGGAAACGCGTTCCGCAGGGCGGCACGGGTGGTGGTAAGGGTGGACACCATGGTGGGAACAAAGGAGACCACCACTTGGGAAAGCCAGATGAACCCATAGAGACTCCCGTTGACCCTCCCCAGGAATCCCCGGTGCCCGAACATCCCGAATACCCCGAATACCCCGAGTACCCTGAGGAGCCGGAATATCCCGAACACGAGGTCACCATCCTTGACATCATCGAGGCCCAGCAAAAGCTCGCTATCATGAAGGAACTCATCGCCACCCTCAACGACCCCGTCCAGAAGGCTGCCATCCAGCGCGCCATCGAGAAGACCGAGGCCTTCCTCCTCGAGAACGTCGGCGTCGTCGACCCCAGCGAGCTCCCTAAGGGCCCTATCATCTTCGCCCCCGGCGGCCGGCACCGGCGGGAAGCGTCATCCGAGAACCAGAAGCTGTATGACACCTTCGTCGAGCTCACCAGCTCGAAGCACAAGCCTTCCTTCGCGCTCTACATGGTCGCCGAGCAGATCCTGCAGATCCTGCTGGAGCATGGCTTTGAGATCGACCCCACGCTCCTCAGTGCTTGGGCCAGGACGAGCTTCACGCCCAGGGCCAAGCGCCAGGACGGCATCTTCGCCCTCCCCGGGTCCTGCGATGTCGAGGACATCATCGGCCTAGAGACGACGCTGGCGACGCTTCTCATTATCTACGGCAACAAGCCGCCTCCTTCCATCGCCTCGCTGCGCAACGCCGTCACTGCTGCCCTCATCTTCTGCAAGACTAGCCAGGACCCCGTAGTCGGTGGACTCATCCCGGAGGAGCCTGAGGAGGGCGGCGCACTCGTTCCCGAAAAGCCCGTGGAGGGAGGCTCACTCGACCCTGAAAAGCCCGTGGAGGGAGGCTCACTCGACCCTGAAAAGCCCGTGGAGGGGGGCGCACTCGACCCCGAGGAGCCCGAGGAGGGTGGTGCTCTCGTCCCGGAGAAGCCGGTTGAAGGGGGCGAGCTTGATCCCGAGGAGCCGATAGAGGTCGACCTCACTCCGGAGAAGCCGGCTGAGGGGGGAGAGGTTAATCCCGAAGAACCGATTGAGGTCGATCTCACCCCCAATCTGCCCGACGAGGGAACGCCCGTTGTTCCTGTGCGCCCCACGAAGCGCAGCATAATCACGCCCAACTTCCCCGTCCCGGGAGGACCCATTGTGCCAAATATTCCTGGCAAGGGATCGCCTGTTGTGCCCGTGTTCCCCACGCGGCGCGGCATCATCACCCCCAATGTGCCCATCGAGGGAGGATCCATTGTGCCTAACATTCCCGATGAGGAATCGACTGTTACGCCCGTGCTCCCCACGAAGCGCGGCATAATCATCCCCAATGTGCCCATTAAGGGAGGAGCCATTGTGCCCGATACCCCCGACGAGGAATCGTCCGTTACACCCGTGTTCCCCACGCGGCGCAACACGATCACCCCCAATGTGCCCGTCAAGGGAGGGCCCATCGTGCCCAACTTTCCGAACAAGGGATCGCCCGTGCTCGTGTTCCCCACACCGCGCGGCATAAGCATAGTTCCCCCGGCCGCAGGCAAGATCGTCATCGACGAACCCGAGGCGGGAGGCGCTATCGTCCCCGCCGAGCCGGTCGCGTCTCCCGACCTCTCCACCGGCGACGAGGAGGACAGCACGATTGTCGTGGAGACGCCGGCGGAGGGGAGCGTCGATCCCGACGAAACCCAAGAAGGAAACATCGTGGTCGAGGAGCCGTAGGTTTCGGGCCTTGAGAAGTGAGGGATTAAACGGGGGGTTGGTTGGTTGATATTCAGGGGTTTCAAGATACCGATTCACACATTGATTTCGTTGAGAGACGGGCGGGCCTTTTTTACTTCTTCGATTTACATACTTTTATCTCCTTCTCCTATTGTCCATACCAAACTTTCATAGTATAGTTACCATTTTTTTATTATATTTACTTGAAAAGCCTCTCCTTGATAGCGCTCTGCTTGGCTGTTCTTGCCCCTCCTCTGCAATACATCCACTCTCCGCCTCTCCTTTTAGCAAACGCCCGATGTCTAGACTGGACATGTTTTCGGGACTTGGGTTTGATGAAGCCCTAAACCTTGCCCAGTACTCCCAAATAGCCCACAGAAGACGCCTCGTTCCTCACGCCCGCAGGATACTGATTGGCCCTTCGGTGACAAGCAGGACGAAGAGGAGATAGGGGCTGGTACGTCGGATGGAGATGCTCCTCCCCTTCGTATTTTGCCCCTTGGAATCTTTTTGCCCCCCCCCCTTCCTGCGGAAATCGTGATATCGCGAATTACATCCCTGGCCTCGGGACTGCGTGACTTCCCTTCCCTCCCTTCAAACACCTGACAATCCCTAAGCAAAAACATCCCGATATCTCTCTAGCCCAGAGCGGTTGACCCCCCTAGGGGACCCGACCGTCTGACGCCACCTCTCCCATCCGGCACCCGTCGTCGATGAAAGCATCGAAGCAAATTATCACATGCTCCCCCACAGCTCTCGATATCGGCACCTCACATCACACCACACATAACCACCATCCTCTTTGCATTCATTTCCACTGTTATGGCCCCGGTGAATCCCTAAGGTCCACCGGCGTCTTCGGTCCCTTCTCACCGGCCCTCCCTAGCACTTGATCGGGTTTGGCGCGCGAGGAGGCGTGGCAAATAAACAAAACCCGAAGCGTGGTATTTTGGGTTTCCCTCCCTTCGTTCCCACCTCTACGGCCTCGGTAACCCCCCTTGAAACCACCAGGTAGCAAACGAAAACAACCAAACGCGATACTTTGGATTCCCTCCCTTCGTTTCCCCTGCTACGACCCTGGTATCACCGCGGAAACCCACTGACATCCGCCCTACCATCACTCCGGTTTTTGGCGCCCGCGGGGAGGCGTAGCAAACAACAGAACCCGAGCGTGATATTTTGGATTCGCTCCCTTCGTTCCCAGAGCCCTCCCGATATAGCCCCATTTTGACTTTCCCGCCCCGTTCCCCGGCTGCGACGGCCCGCCACTTCGGGTTTCGCGAGCAAGGGGGCAATAGCAAACAGAAAAACGACATGGTATCTGGATTTCCGCACAACGCCGCAGCCTGTAAGGAGGGATAAACCGTTCTATTTCTGTCTTGATTCTTATTAGTTTGCTTCGCACTTCCAACAGGCTCACCCACCCGAAAGCGAGTTACCGCCGCTTCCGCGACCTCCGGCCGCTCTCCCACCGTCACGCTCGGGCCGTCAAATCTCCACATCACCCGCGAAGCAAACAGCAACCCGGATCACACACGAGGCATCTTCCAGGGCCCCCCTGTGAAGAGATACTTGCCGTCTTGAAGCAAGAATTTTGCTCTTCTCCTCATCCCTGTGCACCAGTGCACTGGGCTGGGCTTCCACCCCCTTTGCGGCCCCTCTCCCACCACCCCCCCTTTGTTCCTCCTCCGGACAACTGCTGGTGACGTTGACATCACATCAGCCATCAGCCGCCGTCCGAGTCCCGACACTCCAGGAGCAAGCAAACTTGAGATCTGCCAATGGCATAACAATCTATAGACCATTTAGACGGGAGCAAGCAGACCTTCAGCGGTTAACAGCGCGAAAGCCGGATTCATGACGTAGTCCCCCTTTTTTTCTTCCCCCAATATCACCCGTAAATCGGGTCTCCATCTCTCCCTTGCTCCCGGTGCTCCGGACACGGAAACCAACCTGAATCCCGCCCTCCCTAGGCCCGACCATAGGTTCGGGCTCCCGGCCACAATACCACACCACCCCCGACTGGTCCGGGGGAAGGACGACATGCTGTGAACCACAAAGTGAACACGGTATGCGCCTCCAAACGATAAGCCAAAAATGACCCACGTCTTTAGGCTCGCCTCATCACTCCCCCTTCCCCTCCCGGGCAAGACCCAAGAACAGACTAGGGCCGGGAAGGAGAACCCAGTCTTCGATGTTGCTTCTCCCCAGTACAGAGGACCTATGATTTTTGTTCGCCCCCTGGCGTTCAGGCGGCGACTCGAACTCGCATTAGCAATCCCATCCCCCCGCATGATCCAACGTCATGGTTCACGTTGCGGTGAGCAGATCAACCCGCCAATGGCCTCTCTTCCACCCCAACCTCACCCACCCCCTTTTCTCCCTCGGTCAACCTATTAACCGAAGCCGAGAGACTGCGAGTGGGGGAGGGGAATCCAGGCAAAGCTGTCGCCCCCAAAAGTAAAAAAATGAAACAGGCAAAGGTACGCCGTACAGCCCAACCAAAGCTGAGGGATATGTCTGAGCACGCAACATTCCTTGGGAGTCCGAACGTGACAGGAAGCGGGCACACCCCTCGGCATCGAAGCCGGGGGTTCCATCGGTGGGTTCCCGGTTTTGCCTTGAGCTTCAGCCCCCAGCCACTCACCTACCCGTGTCCGCTCCGAGTCCCCCCTTCCGCGTCTACCCTACCGGAAGATACCCCGGAGCCCTGTGGCTGGCGGAGCAAAAAGTGTATGCAGTAAGCCGGGGTTCCTGTTAGTGCACTCGGTCATCTTTTTTAGTCGGCTTACTACGAGTGGTATATAGCAAAGCCCGCTCGTGCACTGGCCATCCCAAGCCACATGCGGGAAGTCTGCCGAGGCGAGGGGGCCCGCGATGCATATCTGCAGCTGACGCGTCAAGTCGCAGGGCAAATAGGGGAGAGAAACAGGGGAAGAGAAACATCCGAGTTCTCAGGGAATCCAATCACGGTGGCACCTAGCTTCCCTCGGCGTGTTCCAATGGGCGCCCTGAACTGTAGACTCTCAATATGAGCCCACGCATGCTTAAACTTGTGCATTGTAAGTCAATCCGCCCACGTTCACACCGCCTCTTTGCCCGGTCAACAGGTCGCCAAAACGTTTCCAGAGCAAAGATGTCGTCCAATGATGCTAGCTGCAAAGAATGTATCAGCTATCCACCCACCCGCCTCCCCCACCTGGCACAACTCCTCTTCTTGCGTGGCGGACTGACCGCCTAGGCCATTACACCATCCACCTCGAGGGAGGAGGGGCGCTGCGCGAGTGCTCCGTATGGTCCTATCCAGTACGTCCAGTTCCCCCCATCCACAGGTTGTTTCGACCTGTCATATTTTCCGTATCCCAATTTATTGCAAGACAACCTTGACCACTCGGTCTGCTGTCCGGTACTCGCACGAACCAACCATTTATCGCATCGCGAGACCCCTCTTTTCCCCCGCCAGGTCTGCCTTGCAAGCCGGGCTATTGCGAGAAAGGGCCAGATGCAGCCAGCCCCTTTGTGTTCACCCCTCCTTCTCACGATATTCCCTTTCCTGGTACTCATATTCCGCGTCATCGGGGTTGATCAGTCGCTGCCCCCACCTCACCTCGGGCACCCATGTGCCCTCCAGCCCGCGAGGCTGAAATTGCGAGACAAGCGCTTTCCAGCTAAAATTCACCTGGTGGCTGAACGCTTGTATCATATTCCAGTTTCATGCGCCCTGCACGATTTAAGTAACCCATAAAGCGGTTGCGCCGAAAAAAGAGAGAGAGAGAGAGTCAGGCCTGTACAACACTCGCTGCATTTCTCCAACAACACTTGTGGACAGCCGCACGCTAAGCATATCAGAAGGGGCTCTGCATGACTGTCCCCATGACGCTCCAGCAACACTGAGGAAGAAAGAAAGAAAGAAAGAAAGAAAGAAAAAGGAAGCAAAAGATTCTGGGCTCTCGGCAGTTACTCCTAGCCGGGTCCCGACCGAGCAGCCGGGGTATTAATGACTCCATACATGCGTAAAAAGGAATGCGTAGAAAAGAAAAATGAAAGAGCATGGCATGGGATGGATGGGCATGGCATAAGACTTCCCAGAGGCTAGTCCGGGGACGTGCATAAACCCCAAGACCTGTATCATATGGCATGAGATGGGGGACTTCCAAACCGGTGTGTCTCGACGCTCCGCGAGATCGCATCTCCCCCCTCAAAGGAACAGGCACTTGATCCTGGCCTGCGTCGGTCAACCTCGAAAAAGAAGCAAGAAGGGTGCGGCTGCATCGGCGCAACCCCGAAGAAGAAGCAACACAGCCATGGGCTCTCTCTCTCCCCCCCCCACGAAAGGAACATCGGCCAGGACGCCTCCTTCCCCCTCCGCCGCTGAGCCACTTGACCCCTGGTGTCTCTCTCAATCTACCCTTCCCAACCTGTTTCTCGGCTTCAGCTCCATGCAAAGTCCCTCCTCCTTCCCCGTATGTACGGCGTATGACGCGGGTAAGCAGATGTGCCTGAGGCCCCACATCATTGTCAACCACTTGCTCCACATTGAAGTCCAATCTGAAAGGGCGATAAGCAAGGTGCATCTGGCCGATGACGACTCCAATCAGCAAGGGGCGCCAAGGGCAAAGGAAAGTACAAGAATGGAGGTTCAATGAAATGCGGGGAGGCTAATGCAATGCAGGCGGAAACGACGGGCGCAAACCTTCCTAAATTACAAGCTAATATCGACGAGAGACTAAAGTGAGGCGAAGAGGGGCAGGCCATGAGTGGTGAGTGGCTGGACTGGGCTCGTCAGCCTGCAGTGCTCGTGGAAAGGAGGTATCATTCTGACAGGGCGCTTTTTCCGTGGGGCGGTGGGTCATTGGGTATTATCAGGGAGGGTTGTATTCTGGATGTTCGGGGAAGCTTGCGCGTTCGTATAATGTTTCCACTTTCTCTCGCTTACGTCTGATATATTCGAGTCGTCATATCGGCGGCTTTTGAAACGCTGGGACGGCATGCAATCCAAGGGAGGCGAGGTCGTCCGTCTTGCCGTGATGATTGAGCGAGCGAGGGAGAGCGAGAGAGAGCGCCATGGGTGTCAACCACAACCCACCCCGCAGAAAGAGCTTCGGGTCTTTCCTTCCCGTTAGCCAAAGAGGACCGAGGATTGCCCGCCTTGTACAGGGTACCCAGCCACATGCAAAGTCCAAACCAACGACAGGAGGTGCGGATGCAATGTACCCTGTATAGATACCAGGTAACAGATATTCCAAGCCACCATCACCCCCAGACGCATGAAGCGGTCCTTCCTGCAAGGAAAGAAAAGCAAGGCGAGCATGCAGGCCTCTCCACAGCCAATCACAGCCATAGTAACTCACCACCGTCCCCCAAATGATCTGCGTTTCTTAGCCACTGTGCCCCATGCAAGTACGAAGTGCGAGTTAACACTGTCTTATCTATTTCTCGAGAAACAATTGGAGGGGGGGGGGGTAGGTTGCATTTGCAGCGTCGTTTTCTGCGAAGAGTCCGGACCTGGCTGGATTCGCCCGAATGGGCGGGAAACATTAAAGCCAAAAAAAGAACGCTAGCAGGGGTTCCACCGAACGAACAGTGGAGGTTCGGGAGACGGAGAGGCCGCAGGTTCGCAGCAGCGTGGCACATGTTACCCTCTCTTCCCTTCCAACCTGCAAAGCTGTCTCTTGACGATCCGTGATTTGCCCCCGAGTCCAAACTCCGTACGTAATAGAATACGATCTGCCTGCGGGCTTCCGATCTTACGCTACGGAGACGAACGCTGGATTAAGGATGGGGGCGAGGGGAGTGTCAGCAGCTGCTGCACGCTCTTATGACCGAATAAGGCTTTCCCTCCGTGCGATATGTGATATTCGCTGCGTACACCTTGAAGAGAAAGGAGGGGAAATTGGCCCTTCGGTGAGGATGGAAAGTGTAAATTGAGGACAAGGCAAAAAGACGAGCCAGTCACGAACTAGAACGATCCTGGGGCGGACGACACCCTTTCCAATGGGTCGCAAGAGCCCATGTGCGACGCAAAAGTTGGGATGACACCCCCCTCCTCTTCCTCCGCCCACCCCTTCCCAGAACAATCACTGTTCGGCTATTCGTAGTGCAGGCTGCAGCCCGCAAGTGGGTTGCATCTCTATCACAATACTACTCTCTTCTGTAAGTTCAGGGCAGCATCGCCCAGTCACAGCTCGCCCCTATTCCAAGACTCTCGTCTCCATGTGACATCTGCATCCACAATCAAGAAAGGGTACGATAGGAGGTATTAAGTGTTGGGTGTCATGCATCACGTATCACGCATCTTATCACAAAATGGTAGTATCCATGTTCGCAGCAATGGCGTCGATTCATTCGATCTATCTATCCAAAATCTCGCTGCGTTGCTCCCGAGTCGCATTCAAGACCCAGGAACAAGAGGTGTGTGTTGTTTGTTGGGCCCGAACCCAAGCATCTAATTCAAGTTCCCAAACTGAAGAAAAAACCCCTTTCCCAGTCCCTACCCATGAAAGAAACCCAGTTTTCCTTCATAATCGAACACGAAAAGTGAAAGACAAATTTGTAAAGATGAAAGAAAGCGAGACCCAACCTCGAGGTCCGATTCCCCAACAGTAGAAGTAACAACTCAATAGAAAAAAAAAGCCCCCAAGAACGTAAAAGTCTCATTCGTCTCATAGCCCCGTTAGAAAGAGAAAAAAAAAGTCTGAAGAGTGAAGTTATATGAGAGGGGAAGGGGAAAACAAAAGACGAAACTCCATGTATCCAAGACCACCCCCTACCCCCGTACAAAATATGCGCCAAACTAATGCTTGCCCCGTTGCTCGAAAACAACTTTAGAGGACCTTCATCTTAGATCCCAAAAGAACTCCACGCTTTTTCCCATCAAATAAGAAACATAGGACAAGTGAAACGACATAAAAGATAGAAGGAAATAGAATGAATGGTGGCGCCAGGCCTGCCACATGTCCCCCAGTATGGTCCATCCCCAGGGATGATCCGAGTTTGGCGGGACATGCTCGCTGGACAGATGCCGTAACGTATAAATGTAGGGTTGTCGAAAGTGACGACCTGATATGTGCATCCAAATTTTGTGGCGGATATAACGTGGAGATTGCTGGGAGCAATCCCAAGGCCGGATGGCCTTCAGGTAGAAAATCGTAGGTGGTAAGCCGGGTTCGAAGTTTTCTTACCGGCTTACCGAGTGCGAGAGCACGGTTGTTGCAGGGGACCTGGCCGGCTATCCAAAAGAACATGGGTAGAAACCAGACCCCCGCTTGGGCGGCCAGGTGCGTCATGAGAAAACCAGGACTTAATACCCTTGCAGAGCAGCGAACAGAGGAACCTGTTGGTGGAACGGAAGGTGTGGCTGAATGACTGGCACGTATTTGGCCATATCCCACCAAAAGGTGAAGGGTGATGATTTGGGCGCGCAGTTTGGTACTTGCTCCCGTGGGGAAACCTGGACTGGCATGGGGTTCACCTGGAGAGGAGCCACCGGGACATGCGCTGGGGGGAGTGCCTCCTGGATTGGCATCTGGATAGGCACTGGTCCGGTGTACGAGTGGGCAACGAACTCCTGGTGGGCGAAGAGATGCATGGGCGATTCCTCGGGTTCAAACGTATGAGGGTGGCATTGCTGCACGATCTCGGGCTGCTGCTGATGATCGTCGAGCATGAAGTCGTCTTCCAGGGACCCAACGCTGTCGACACTGGAGGTCAGTGAACCCTCGTCGGAATTGCTGGACTCGGTCGACGAGGGCGACAGGGGGGCATCGTGTTCGGCGTCGTCGATGACGGCGTCTTCGTCGTAAACGTATTCAAGGGTTGGTTCGGGCGAGGCGGGAGGCGTCTCTAGGCAGGCGGGGACCGCGGGTGCCGTGAACCGTGGGCATGCTAGAATCATGTTGCGAAGCTCCGGTAGGGTGATCCGGTGCTCGGGATTCTGTTCGAAGATCCTCCGGAGAATCATGTTCAAGTCGTCCGTGAGAGGGAGAATCGTCTTCAGGAACTCGGGGTTCCCAGCGAAGGCCCTGTACGTGGAGTCCTCGACCGAAGCCTGCTTCCAGGGGTTTCGGCCACAGGTCAGGTTGACGAGGATAACACCAAGGCTCCAAACATCGTTGGGACCAGAGAGATAGTAGGGCCTTCTTGCGGAGTGGTCCAGGCATTCTGCATCGAGAGAAAAAACGGACGGGTTAGTTTCATCAGGGGCTTTGAGGGATGCCATGCCGGGTACGTGCAACGAGACGGGAGTCCGATACATCGCGCCGAGGCATAGCTAAGGGGGGAAACAATCCTACCTGGACTCATGTAGAAGGTGGATCCACATCCGTAGTCGTCGGAGCGAGCTGACGATGTTGCGAGGCCGAAGTCTGCAAGCTTGACAGTTTCCGCGTTGTCCGTGACGAGGATGTTCTCAGGCTTCAGGTCCCGGTGGTAGATACCCCGGCTGTGGCAGTGTTCCACGGCGTCCAGGATCTGAAGGAAGACGCGTTTCGCCAGGTCATCCTTACCAACGTATTGGCCGTGTTCCGTGATGTTGTAGAACAGGTCACCCTCGGGGCAGTACTCCAGGACGACGTAGATGCAGTCCGGGTGGTCCACGATCTTCAACATGGAAACAACATTGGGGTGGTCCGAGGCCTCATAGTGGAGTCGGATCTCCCGCTTCTGGAAGGCAAACTGTCGTCGGTCCAAGGGGGTCCCGTCGGCGTTGAACTTGCTCAGGCACTTAACGGCATACCGGACCCGAGTCGTGATGTCCACGGCGCCATAGACTACTCCATACGCTCCCGTGCCCAGGATCTTGGTCAGCTGGAGCTTACCATCCAGTGTGAGGCCTAGCCTTGCCTCAGGGGCCAAGGGGAGGCATCGCGCTGCGAAGGGCTGAGGCTGCTGGTGTTGTTGTATCGTACAGCTGGGGTGGTCAAAGGCGGCCGGCGAAGCTGGAGGGGTTGGGTAGCCGAATACTGAGGCATGCTGCATATTATCGGGTGCAAGTAGGTGACTGGCGAGTTCCTCGGCTCGGTGTTCCCGGATAATGGGGCTGTAGGGTCCTCGGGATACTTGTAGAAACAAGAAACCAAGCACACAAGACAGAAGAAATAAAGGAAACGGAATCCAGCTTTCTTCTTTCCTGGGTCGATGTCCAGATAGTACCAGCGGAGTGGAGAGCACACGGAGGTATCCAGAAAGGTGAACGAGGAAAACGGCCCTTGGTGGGAGACGAAAGTGGTGGAAAGGAAGAAAAAGATGGGTCCCGGTCGGTGTGTGTGAAGATAGCTGAAGGTGTCAGACGGAGAGCTCTGGGTCCAAGAGGGGTCGTCCGGGATGGAGGTATGGCGAGGAAGGAGAGAGGATCAAGGGGGAGGAAGAGAAAAGTAATTATGAAAGGAGTTAAGGTCCCATATGATCAAGCTAGTAGCAAGATCGGGTGAAGAGGAAAGGATAGGAGATATGGGGGAATGAGCGTAGTGAAAGTCTTGAGGTGGAAGACTAAGGATGAGAGGTGAGGTTAAGAAGCTCGAAAGAGGTGGGCCTAGATGGATAATAAACGCTCTCCCGTCACTCAAGAAAACGAGGCGAACAAGAGACAATCCAACGTTCCCGGCCGGGAGCCCAAGGGTTCAAGGCAAGGAGGGCGGAAGTACCCTCGTACCTGGGGCGCACGACTAAAGTGGTCCCAGCCATCCATGTCGCCGCTCATGGGGGTCGCTGTGCTGTGATGCCCACCCATCAGACACATCCCTGACCCATGTTGGTGTGTGTGGGTCACATAATGCACTAACGAAAGTATCTATTTTTCGAAGTAAACTGATAGTATCGAGGCTGCGCCAGTTTGTTTGAGTTCTGGTATGGTGGAGGGTGGGTGGACGGGGGAGGGGTGGGGTGGGAGATGAAAGGGGGGTGGGCATGCATGAGGTAGGTGTGTGTCTGGGTCCTTGGGGTGGAGAGACTGGGAAGGAGCTAGAGAGGGAAGAGCGGCATCAGCAATGGCCAATAGGTGGGGGGTACAAGATACATTATCCAAGCGCTAACTACTTTCAGTGTAGCACGCCACCACGCTGCACAATCCAACCCTCGAATATTGGGCACCCTGCAGCTAAGCAAAACTAGCCTAGTGCATACAAGTAAGTACGAGTAGTAGTTGGTCGAGCGATAGCGCACTGGGTACACGCAGTCGTACTAGTATGAGGCTTGCCAGTCGTGCTGCTGCTGGTCGAGTCCCCGGGCGTCCGCTCGAGCTTGGGCTCTCACACTCCAAACACAACAGCATAAACCCCAGCTGCTCGTATGAGACACAACAAATCCCGCCCGTGACATGGTGGTCTTATCGTACTAAGTGAGTAGGTACTGCACAAGACTGCCTAAATCAACCCACCAGGTGGCGGTGGTTGGCAGGCCATCCCGCACGGAAGGAAGGATCAAGATGGATCATTGATGTCTGTGGAGGGTGTGTGTGGGTGTGCAAGTGGGAGTGGGAGTGGCAAGTGGCCACTCAGGCGCCCGCACACCACTTTCCCATTTCCACTTTGAGGTGGCCATGTCTCGGGCGAGTCGTTCGACCGCGTGCGCAATTTGTCCAAGTGGCAGTGGAGCTTGGACGGGCGCTGGGCACTGGGCACTGGGCACTGGGCACTCACTGGGCGCTGGGGGTGGTTGCGTGGCGTGCCCCAGTCATCATTACTCGTACGTACAAGTCGGCAGGCGGCGGGCTGCCACTGACGACTCAGACTCGCGCCTTCCTCTCCCCAGTGAGGGTGACACGGCCAGCCCCGTTGTTCCTCTTTTTGTTCCTTCCTCTTTCCTCCTGTGCGATGGCACTTGTAATACTCAGTAATTGTACTCCGTACCAACATTCCTACTGGTAGCTACATACGAGTACTGGTAGATTTCGCTCTCTCAATCGCCCCGCTCTTTGCAACATTGAAGCAGGGGGAGGCATGGAGTTGCTTCTTCCCACGGTCCTTTGTGGAGCACTGTGCTCTCATTCTTGCCTCATCCTGTCTGTCCCGCCTTAGAGATCCGCGGCATCGATGATTCATGATAATCCTTTCCCTTCTCTTGCCGCTGAACATGCTGCCCCATTTCTTCGACCACGCCCCCAAAAGGTGCATCGGTGCCTCCGTGGAACTCCATTCGTGATTGGGCCTCCGACCTGGGTGGAGAGCCCCGTGGGTCAAGGTGGTCCCTCACACGTCTTGTGTTTAAAAATGGAACCACTGAGAAACCATGGATGAGCAGCCAAACGAATGGCCCATCGAAGTTTTGATGGAAGCCGAAGCGGGCCCCCCGGCCCCTCTTTTGCGGCCGGCCCACTCCCCACTGTCCACTTCCCACTCCCCACCGCTCTGAGGAGCGACTGTGTGTCAAGTCACATCCCAGACTCCAGGCCAGCGCCAGGCCTTGCTTGGCTTGGTCACACCCAGCGTCTTACTTTTTTCTCGGGTGCACTCCGTACTCCGATGCCCTGTCGCTGTCGTGTGCTCGAAGGGCGGGCTGGTCTGACCCCGAGACTCAGCTGGTTTCTTGCTTTTCTATAGGCTCTGCGGGCGCCGGCCTCGTGCACAAAGTTTAGGCAAAGCAGATCTCGGCGCCTCGGCCACCCCTGTTAATATCGCTTCGGCGGGAAGGGATACTGGTGGGGGCCATCAGGAGATACTAGTACTAGTATACCCAGTCACCGGCAGCAGCGTTTCCGGCCCAAACGATTTGAGTGCGGGCGATATCAGTTGACGATTATTACTACAAGGTATCTCTTATTACTACCACAAGTGTTACAGACTATTCTTGGTCTAGCGCCTGCCTGGGATGATATTATTATTGCATCCATCCAGCCGGGATGTCGAAGTGAGGAAGCGAGTGCACACAGGCAAGGCAAGGCATTTACAACACGCAGAGCTTCTTTTCGTTTATATCATATCAACGCACTTGTCATTATGATGAGGTTGGCATCAGCCTGCGGGTATGCCCTGGGCAAAGGGTCTCTTGGCCGTTGGTGGCCAGCGTGGCATAAATCATCAAGTTTGGCGAGCCTCCCTCTCCCCGATGTCACGGAGGCTGCCTCGCGGGTGTCGTGAGAAGTGGGATCAGCAAGCATCAGTGATGCGGGCCGCCCGCCTCGACGACTCGAGTGTATTACAAGTGCACGTATAATAGGCATAGGCATTGGCATGGGCCAGATTTCCTTCTTGCGGCGAGGCGCGAAAATCAAGCGAAGTGGACAAAGACCTATTCGCCCTCCTCCTTCAAACCCCAGAAAGAGAAATCCGCCTTCTACGTACTACTAGTATCTCCATGCTCCATCCATCCCTCCCTTCTATACACCACTACGATGTTTTCCTGCCTTGCTTGATGCACATCCTCCCCGCTCGGCCCAATCGGGCGTCCGATCGGCGTTAGACAAGATGCTGATGTGCTGGCTGTGGGCAGGCTATGGACCAATCAGCTGTGACAGATGCCGCCCTAATACTGGATGCCTGCGCTGGAGCGGTGCACAGACGGGATGTGAGTGGTTGGATAATCATGCTGTGCCTCAGCGAGTGATTGGCAAGCTCTAATTCGGCACGGGCTAGTTAGTGGGCGAATCAAGCTCCCGAGGCGGCCCCATTCTCCCATGGCCAGCCGTCGGATGTTGTCCAGAAGGAGCGGAGTGCAGTTCACAGCCGGCTCTGAACGGAGTACGAAGTTGCCCTTTGAGGCCGAAGACAGGCGACGTCTGCGTTTCCAAGATGGAGGCCGCGCCCTCCGAGCATGGACGACCTTCGAGTACATGACAAGCAACTATTCGTCCTCGCACAAGTGCTGGGGCATCTTCATGGCCTATCCCGATCTTATGCGGCCCACACCAGCCGTCTTGTCTCGCGTGGCGCCTGGGCCTGTGATCGTCCATTCAAGTGCAAGGACGAGTATTACGATGGGCCGTCAAGTCGGCCGTCGCCCCCAACTTCGGCAGGAACGGGGAGATTCAGACGGGGGTGGGTGGGACCAAAAGAACGCTCCGAATGCAATCTGGCGCGTTTCCTTACCCGTACCGCCCCAGTACGTCGTTATATTAATCTATATTTGTTTGCTTTTGTTGCATCGTGCTTGTGCTTGTATGCCGCGCGCTCAATTTCCAGTGCAGGGTTCCATTCCGTCCGTGTTATGGCGAGCCACCTCTCAGGCACAGTCAGTCACCGATGCAGGAAGCGCGTCAGCAAAAGTTGCGTGGGCGCTAGACGAAGACCATCCAAGAGATGCCGATTGGGCTACGGGAGTCATGTTATTTGTGGTTGTTTTCTAACTTCATGATATGCTTTCTGTACTTGTATTATTATACGGTCCTTTTTGTTTTTGCAGCCGTCCTCGCATATCGGGAAGGGACACTGATGCTCGTGTTGGTGTGTACCTATCCTGAATTTGTTGTTGCATCCATCCGGCTCCCGGCGCAGATCGCACAGTTTAGCTGTGAGGAGGTCGGCTGCGCGGCTCAGGGGCGAGGTTTCACCTTTACGGAGCATTGGGAAAATGCGACCTGATGTTTTTTTTTTACGGCAGGGTCGTTTCTCACCGGCCAAGCCATATCCACTATCCACTTTTTTTTCCTTTCGGAGTACGAGCATGCGCGCGAACATGGAGTAATACTCGAGGGGATCCCCCCTCGCAGCGCTGATCTCTCAAAGAGCTGCCTGGTGGTGGTGGAACTTGCTCGTCAAATCTCACGAACCACCAGATCTGAAATTTGGAGGACAGGGGGGGGGGGGCCATTGCCCACCGAGCTCCACCGAAAATCCCCATCGTCAAATTCGAGGTCCTCGTGACTCGTCATCCTCTGGGGCTCCGTTTGAGTGGAATCAGCGCACCAGTCCAGCCAAGCCACAGCTAGCGGCAATCGACGGCTACGAAACGACCCACCTCGCTCCACGCTTGGCGGTCGTCTCCCGCCGTATCCGTCCATCTTGACACATATCCCCAAACAAATACTGCGAAGTAGGCGAAGCATGGGCCAACGCTAGACGGTTTTCGGAGCAGCGCGATGACGTTTTCGAGGGTTTTTTTTTTTTTCCTTTCTTCACCCTCACCTTCCTTCCTTTCTCCTAGTACTGAGGGAGAGGCCAAGGACGACGTAACGCTGGTAGACGCTAGCGCATCGTACGGAGTATTACGGAAATCCGCTCTCCCCCCACCTCACAGTCTTCATGGGTACGAAACAGGAAATGCTATTAGTCGTATCATTCATGTAGTATGTACGTAAGCAATCTCCGCTAGTGCACTGAGCAGGGAGGCTCGAGGTGACAGTGATTGGTCCGACGAGTTGGATGGCCTGGTTTTGTTTGGGGGATGCCGCGGGACCCTCAAAATTGGTTCCTTGCGGGCGTTCCAAGGGATCTGCTCCCACACTCCACTGGCTCCTTTCCTCATCAGAGGAATTGTGGTGTCCGTGTGGTTGCGGCGGTACGGCTGGACCCAGTGTTCCTCTCTGACATGACCGGGATTCGCTCCAACCAGGTCAGCGGAGGGCTAATGTCGGTTGAAAGTACGCTGACGGTGGGTGTGGCGCCGGACCAGGGTCGGACTCCGCATCACTTCTGCTTCCGCTCCGCCATGCAAGGGTTTTCCATATTGTATGGAAGATCGGTTCCCGGAGTGTCGTGAGTCCCCGAGACAGCCTCCGGCTGAGCCTTAACCGGTATGTCCTTCGAGGCGTTCTTGTTT
>ONZQ02000009.1:1057690-1090727 GCA_900312665.1 Cephalotrichum gorgonifer | reverse complement strand
AGCCTACGATGTACCTGAAGTGGTGGCGTCTGATTCAACGGCCGGCCGGACCCCGAGGGTCATGGCAATCCGCATATCAGCCGCCACGGAGGAATGGGCTTGGGGAATGGTGGGCGGTTGGGGGGCGCATATTCGGACACCCACTCCATGGCTGACTGAGCCCCGGAGCGGGTCGCAAGGATTCCGATGCGGTCGAATCTTGGGCCGGCGCTTACAGCATCCGATCCCGGAAACAGAGATCCCGATCTCCATAAACGCCCGTATGCAGGTTCCACACCAAAAATAGAAACCAGTCACTTCTACTTTGATACCAGCCACCCGAGCGTTTTAGAAGGAGAGGGGACGGAATGAACGGAGGACGCACGACCTCACAATGGGAGTAAAAGGGGCGGAAAGCAACAGACAAAACAGCAGTCCAACACCAAACAAGAAGGAAACCCAAACGAGTACATACCTTTCCGAGCACCTTGTCGCGTTCGACGGAGATGAAATTGCCCATGTCGTCAAAGTGCATCGCCGCCAGCTCTCCCTTCTTGTAGGTCTTGGGCGGCATCCTGCCCCTGATCTCCATGATGGACTTGAGCATCTGGTTATTGCTGTCGCCCGTGAACAGGATCTTGCCCGTGTAGAGCTCATAGAGTGTGCAGCCGATCGACCACATGTCGATGGAATAGTCGTATGGCATCCCGAGCATGATCTCGGGCGCGCGGTAGAACCTACTGACGAGGTACGGCGTGATCTCGTTATGCGCAGTCGCGGCGTCCTGTCGATCAATGGCTGTTCCCAGGTCGCAGATCTTGAGCATGTTGCGGCTTTCGTTTACCTAGAACTTTCGTTAGCAACGCCAAACTAAGAGGGTAGAGCGAACCCGAACATGTCCCCGTTACATACCAAAATATTATCCGGCTTCAAATCCGCATGGACGATACCGGATTTCCGCAGATGCGCAAGGGCGATGAAAATCTGGTGAGCGTACGCCCTCGTCGCGTTGAGATTGATGCCGACGTTATTTCCAAACTTCTTCAGCACCTCTCTCAGGTTCAAACTCAGGTTCTCGAACACCATGCACAGATGGCCCTTATGGTCGAAGTGGTGCCAGAACCGGACGATGTGCTTGCGGCCTTCGGGGTCAGATTCGTTGATCTTCTGTAGGATGGCAATCTCGGTGAAGCCGCCCTTCCTTAGAGCGTCATTGTTCCGCATAATCTTGATGGCCACTAGCTTCTTGGTCGTCGTGTCCACGGCACGGACAACGCCCGAGAACATACCCTTCCCGAGTGTTGCCTGCACCTGATACCGACCGCCCAAGATCTCACCAATACGCATCTTGTAGTACCCGTCCTTATCGGCGTCTTCAAGGAGGCCGCCTCCAGGAGCCCCCGCAGCGTCGGCATCCTTTTCTGCCTGACCACCTGCTTTGCCTGCCTTTTTCGCCGCGTAGTTGTCAACATCGAAGTCATCGGCAAACATGTTGAAGTCATCGTCGTCATCGTCACCGGCCGCTTCTTCTCGCGGAGGACTCTGAGTGCCGGCCGCGTTCTGAGTTACAACCTCACCAAGGGGAGGCCCGCCCAACTCCCCGTGTAGGCCAACGTTTCCGTGACGCTTCTCATCTTTGAGGCCATCCTCCTTCATATCAACAGTTGGGTCGTAGTCTGCTGCTGAAGGCCCATCCTCATCGTTGGGGTCAGCTTTTCCGTGGATATTAATGAGGTCGTCATCACCCATAGCTCCCAGCTGGTCTTCCGAATACTCGTTCGACGCAGGGGATGCGGCATCTGAGGGGTTAGCCGAGTTCTCTCGATGCATAGGCGCATCTTTACCCGACTGCGGAGTAACTACACCCTCACTTTGGGCGGCGTTGCTCTGTGGGGACTGGCCGGGTGATGCCCCGTGAGATTTGTCGGCGGCATGAAGGGCGTGGATGAGAAGGGGTGTAGCCGAGCTCGACCTTGCGAGAATAGCCTCTCGGCGTTTCCGGCGTCGTTCAATCTCTGCGTCCTCATCTAAGGGCGGTGGCTCCTCGATGGGCTCTGCGATTTCGGGGCCTCCCTGCTTTGTTCTAGCAAATTCTGTTAGTCGAGATGCACGGGAAAGAAAGGGAGCTTGGACACGAAGACGCATGCGTGGTGATACGTACTCGTTGGTGAAGGATACAGTTTTCTGAGACCGCTGCTGCTTCTCATCCTCAGACCCTTTATCAGGTTTAGTATCATCTCTTGGTGAACGGGAAGCCTCCTCTCGACCGGCCCGCTTGGACACAGGGTCCGCCCGGGTATCGCGGTCAAGGCGATCATCATACTTGACAGTTCTACGAGAGTCACCTTGGCGGTCGGAACGCCAGTCTTCTCTCGTATTCCGATCCTCACGGCGTCCGCCGCGGCGGTTCGGAGATCGGGAGTAGTTGCGCGGTCGCTTCTCGGGAGGCGTGCTTCTGTCCCGGTCCGAGAATCGGTCTCGATCGCCGTCTCGATACCTGCCGGAGTATGGGTTGGACGAACCAGAGGGTCGATCTAGGTCGTTGTAGCTTTGGCGCTGACCACGGTGACCGCTGCCACCCCAGCCGTCCTCATAGCGGGTGTTGAATCGGCGCGGGTCCCCTCGGTCCCCTCCCTGGCGAGAGCCATTCTGGTCGCGGAAGTCACGATCGTCTCGTGGACGCTTGTATCCGCGCGGGGAGCGACTGCGACGGTTGTAGCCCCCCGGGGGACGATCGTAATCGGGTGACTTGGATGGCCGGTATCGCGGACGGGGTCTGTCTTGACGGTCAACACCGTTTCTTCCAGGAGCAGGCAGTCTAGTTGCCTTGAGGTCTTCCACCACACTTTCGATGATTTCGCCCTCGTCTGAGCTTGATGGGGACGCCATACTGCCGAAGACGGCGGAGGTTTTATCTCAAGGTGGCGTTGGCGATCCGAGTCTTATGAAAATTAAGAGTCAAGATAGGTTAGCCCAGTAATTCTCAGAGTGCGAGAGGTAGCAGGAATTGGTGCGAACCGGATCGCTTAGATTGTCGAGGTCATAGGAGGTGTGCTTGGGTAGTCGCGACGGCGACGTAGAGGGGCGATGTCAGAGGGATGGTGATGTTCAGGCAAGATAAACTTGGTCGATGGAACCAGCCTTGGGTTGATGGGTTGATGATGTCTGACAACCGACTGCCTTGGGAAAATCATCAGCCGCTGCCTTGGTTTGGGTGGTCTTGGTTCATGGGTGGTTGGGTACAGCTGGTATCAGCTGTGCTCCCCGTGCCGGGTTACATCGATGGCGTCGGAGGGAGTGGGGTGATGCCCCGACTATGGAATTACAAGGGGATAAGATATTACCGGGGGAGGCGGGGCAAGCCGTCCTCGGAATCCTTCGTCAGAGGCCTCTTTGAACCTTCGAAGGCTCCTATTCTCCAACAAGCGCAAACGATTCACGATTCACGACCCTGAAACCTCTTTCCTACGCCTTCTACATAAAAAACAAGCAAAATGGGTGGCCAGAACAGAGACGGTACGTCCCGCTGCGGCCCTTTTCGCAGTTTCCCCTCCCCCGCGCCTTCGCCGATGATCCTCTCGCTAACAAATCACTCGACTAGGCGGCAAGGTCAAGCCCCTCAAGGCTCCCAAGAAGGCTGCCAAGGAGCTCGACGAGGATGATCTCGCTTTCATGGAGAAGAAGAGGGCCGGTACGTTTTCCGCTCGGCGCAAAAAAAAAACACCCGCTGCTACAACCTTATTCGAGACGTAATACTGACGGGCTTCTGCGATTTCTAGCTGAGAAGGCTCAGAAGGAACTAGCCAACGCGGCGAAGGGCAAGAAGGGACCCCTGAACACCGGAAATCAGGGTATCAAGAAGAGCGGGAAGAAATAAACCTGTTGGCAAAATAAACCGCTCGCGATGGCGCGAGACATGGTTGGGACAGGCACTCGAGAGAGGCCGCCGAAGCGCGAAGGCATGCGGAATGCCCGTCAGGCTGCTCGCCGAGGGTGGGCGTCTCGTCGGTGTCGCTGCACTTGCCTCCGTGGCGTTCTGGTTTCTCAACTATGGGAATGTGCATAATTTTTTGTCATTACTTTTTTTTCCCCTAGCGATATTGCAGAGCGAAGAATGGGGTGGCGATTTAAAGTGCTTCTCACATGAATCGTGTGGATTGCGACCGATGCCCAAGTGGCTCCAGGTGCTCCACCCGCTGAATGTCAAATGTTATGTGCCAATGCCAACTGTCGCCCACTGAGACCAGGTGATATGCTCTGTCTTTCTCGACCAACTCAATCTCATTAGAGTATCACATTCACAAATGTACGATAGTACATCATATCTTCACGTATGAGCCAGGACCCGCGCTCACCATGACCAGTTTCCTCCAACCCACGTCTTAAATTCTCTCACAAGCCATAAATTGCGCCAGAAGTGACTCTCACCCCCCGCAATCATGGCACCCCGCCGTTCCGGGAGACAAAGGAAAACCATAGTTCAGAGTTTCGACTTTGACATCGACGGCGACGAAGAGGAAGAAGCGCCCAAGCCGAAGCCCAGCCCCAGGCGGAAATCGAAAAAGGCGGCGGAAGCCGACCCGCCCTTCGAATCCATTGAGGTCGCCGCCTCCGGCAGCGAGGTCGCCAGCGATGATGACCCTCCCGTCGATGCGGCCGAGTTCGAGCAGGACGACGAGTCGGCGTCGGACGCGGCCAGCGTAGCGAGCGGCACCCGCCGCCGTGCCTTTCCGGGTAGGGACAAGCAGAGGCTCGGGGGCAACACGGACCCCAACGAGATAGAGCCGTACCCCTTCTCCAAGAAGACGACGAGGGCGTACGAGGGCCCGCTGAAGCGCCAGCGTAAGACGCCGTACATACTCGAGTACATGTACGGACCGAAGGAGGCGCACACGCAGCTCGCCTGCGGGATGCTGAATCGGTGGTATATGCTTGACGTTATGCCAGGAAGGGCAGTGGATGATGAAACGGGCCCGATGGCTACGCCGTGGGTGAAGGAGGGATTTGAGGCGGCGCAGGCGGGCGGCTGGAGGAGGTGGATGGAGGGGTACAGAGCGGAGGCTTACCTACCGCAGAGGCAGAGTCTCGTTGAGGTATCGCCATGGGACGTGCAGGATTACCTCCCGAAGCCGGCGGGTGATTTGGCGGTGCTGCTGGGTCCGTACGGCGATCAGGACGAAGTGATCTTCAGAAAAGGCGAGGCAAAGGCGATTGCCCTAGACGAGCAGGACATACCAATACCAGATGGACACGACGAGCCTAGCGAACCGAGGGGCTGGGTATTCGATGTAGGCGGCCTCGTCCCCTCACTGGCCTGGGCGCCTCAGTCGGAGAGCGGCCCGCAGTACCTAGCCCTCTGCGTTGTTCCCCACGCGGACCAGGAGCACCCCGCACCGATGGAGCGAGAGCCATACAAGGGATCTCGAAGACACGGGATGATTCAGCTGCGGAGATTCACGGGCCGCAAGACGGAGTTTGGAGAAATGGTGCCTTCGGGCGAAGTGCCCGTCCTCGTGCGGACGCTCTGCTTCGACTGGGGCCGGGCACGGCGTGTCAAGTGGTGTCCCGTTCCATCTACCGACCCTTCCGTTCTCGGACTTCTTGGGATTCTCACAGGCGACGGGCACGTCCGTGTCTTGGAGATCCAAAGACCTAGGGACGATGAGAGGGAAACATATGGTACGCGTCGCGCCTCTACGGGTTTCCCCCCCCCAAAAAAGCTCTTCACTGACGATTTTCTAGTCCGGGTTGACGAAGCCATGTTCACGCTATCTATCGACAACGAACAAGGCATAGAAGCGACGGCCTTCGCCTGGGCCAACACCAACCGCATCGTGATCGGCTACACGGATGGGAGCGTTGCCCTATGGTCCCTCTACCCGCGGCTCCTCCTCTCCCGCCACCCCCTCCACCCGACCTACATCATTGATGTGGCGACTGGCTACCCATCCCGCCCTTATCTCGTTACCTCCGTCCCCATCTGCGGCCTACCCACACTCGTGGACCTCGCCTGCCCCTCCTACGAGACCACCGGCTTCGTCCGCACCAGCATCACCACACAGCCGCACCTCCTGCAGTGGAATGACCACCTCCAGGGCTTCCTGTCCTGCTACCCCTCCGGCGCCGCCATCGAGACGGCCATAAGCTTCATGCACCACCGCTACTTCCCGCACGTGCGCCGCGTCGCGGACCTTCCTGGACAGCTCACCTCCCTCGCGTCGGGCTACTCCCACCCCTTCCTCCTCGTAGGGCTCAAGGACGGGTCGGTGTGGGCGTGCAACGCGGCGAAGAAACTCTTCGCGATGAGGACGGACAGGCCGATGAAGCAGAAGATGTTCGAGCACGAGTATAGGCCCGTGGGAGGGCAGTCCGGGCTGCGCGGGGCGGTGAGAATCATCCAGGGGTGGGAGCCGGAGCAGAATGCGTCCAAGGCGGAACCGAAACCCAGGCGTGCCAAGGCCGCGAAGAAGGTGGGGAGAGGCAAAAAGACCAAGACGGAACCGCTGGATGGAGGCGACCCCATGGATGTAGATGGGGAGGAGGTGGTGGTGGCGGCGGAGGATGATGCGGAGGGCAAGGCGAGTAGCGCCTTGATCAATCACGAGCCGCTGACCAGGATCATGGTCATGGAGTGGAACCCGAACCTGGAGTGCGGGTGCTGGGCTGCCGTGGCTGCCGCGTCGGGTATCGTGCGCGTTATGGATGTGGGCGTGGCACCAGACATTGAGAAGGACTAGGTTTTGAAGGCGGTCCGCTGTCATCCATGTAACATTTTGCCTTGTCTATGTAGTATTACCCTATTCATGATACCACGAGATATTCTATCAAAAAAAGTATTCAAGCTCAGGAGAAGTAAATCGGGAAGATATATAACTCCAAGGTCGGAACTCAGGGGTAGGGGGAGATCCGATAAGTTTCGGCCCCTAATTAAGAGCACTGCGAACCCATGACGGTGTGGTGGTGGTCAAACGCCTGCGCCATGGCGTAGAGGTGGATCCCCGCGGCGATTAGGACGCAGACGTGGAAGATCTGGTGGGAGCTACCCCAGATGTCAAACTTCCCGGGCATGGTCCTTTCGGGCCAGCGAGCCTATGAGTTGGATCAGAGAGAGTTCGCGACGAAGGGGTGGAGTGTAGCGTGGGGCAACTTACCGCGTAGAGGACAGCCCCTATGATGTATACTAGGCCATGGAGAGCGACGAGGCGGAGGCTCATACGCTCATCCATACCTTTGAATCCGTATATTTGGATCCCGTGCAGGATCGGGAAGACCCCCGACGTGCCGAGCCCGACGAACATGCCCGCTCGGTACGGCCGCCACTCAGGTGTGCGGAAACGGTCGATCCAGGACACGAGACCGCATGCGAAGCCCAGAGTAGAAATCTACCACGGAATAAGCAATCATATCCCTATCATTCTTCCTTATCTCCTTTCCCCTCGCATTCCGTCTCCCCTTCCACATCCTCTTTGACTCACAAGGGCAAATGAATCCGGAACAAAAACGGGAACAAACTCACAATACCAAGGTAAATCGTCATCAGCTCCGGCTCACAGAAGAACCCGTAATAAAGCGTCGGCACGAAGCTCCCGACGATCAGGAACACGATCCCGGAATAGTCCAGCTTATTCCCCCACCGCGACACGGCCTCCGAGTGGCTCGAGACGGCGTGGTACACGGCGCTCATGCCAAGGCACAGGACCGCGCCCGCGAAGAAGCAGCCGAAGACGAGCAGGTCCGCGTCGGACGCGGCGGCATACCGCGGCCGGATGACGGAGAGGCACAGCGCCGCGGCGGAGAGGAAGGCCGCGGAGCCGAGGAGGTGAGAGTAGATGTTCACCGTCTCATTGTGCAGGTAGCCCAGGGAGCCGAAGCAGTCGGAGAAGCTGGCGGTGGAGCGCCTGTAGCCCGAGAGGATGAAGGCGTTGTCGCGTCGCCAGGAGGGGAGGTCATCCCAGAGGATGAGAAGGCTGGACGCGAGTTCCGACTCGAGGTGCGAGGCTTGGGTGAGGAGGGTTTCGGTTATGGAGGCGCGCCGCCGTCGGACGGTGGGTTCTGATGGGGGATTCATGGTGGCGGTGGGGAGTGTGAATGAGAGGGAGGGCTTATGAGGGTTATAGGGGAAAGATTGTACATTGGGATGATGATTGGAAGTGATGGGTGAAGTGAATTGGGGGTCGTGCTGTGAGGCCGAGGCACTCAACATCCGTCGATGAGCTTCTGAAAGTTGTTGAGAGTTCGCATTTTCTAAGCTTGGTGGGGTTATAACCGAGTATCCAGTCGGGACAATTAAAACAACACTTTCTATCAGTGAATTAGTACAATCTGTGCGCGGTTTATTCTGTCTTTATGTTGCTAACATTCATCATCCCACACTCATTCGGTAGGGTGGGTGGGTCGTGCCTTCCGGCTCAGCCGAAAACCAGGAAAACAGGGGTCTCGGTTGCGACTACCGCAGCTATAACGTAGATGATTAAAACCATCAAGTAGGGATAATGCGAAAGGAAGAGAAACCTTGGGGTATCACGATACTAGACGGATTGAAGCCGCAGGAATTTTCACATGCCAACCTACGTACAAACTACTCCTAGTGATTCGACGTCATCACACAAAATTATCTCATTCCCCTCACAGCTTAAAGTCCGCATTGACCTTCTCCCATCCAGTGGCAGACTCATCCATAGCGGCAACCCGATCCACCAGCTCCAGCTTCAACGCCTTCTTCCCGCGTTCCGTGCAAAGCTCGTATATCGTCGCCAAATTCGACAGAAGGGTGCGGGAAGAGAAGCCCTTGCCCACAAGGTCCTCTAGCAAAGATCTTGCCTGTGATGATGACTCTGTTAGCTAGTTCACGCCACCAACAAACACCTGTAAATATTGGAAGAGAGAGGAGAACTTACTTCTTCCATCCTCCCTAGGTATAAGAGGCAAACCGCCATATTCATCCCAACCATCTCACCCCCCTCGTCCTCCTCGTCCTCCCTCAGCGCCCGCCACCTATCCAGCGCAGCCCCAAAGTCCCCATCCGCCATCTCCGCAAGCGCCAGGACAACCTTGCTCCCTACTCCCCCCTCTCCCTTCCACCCCTCCACAACCCTCCTCGCCTCATCCGCATTCCCAAGATGCAACCACAGCAGCGCCCTCGAGAGCACCAACTTCCCATCCCCGCGATCCCTCAGCGTGGCCAGCAACTGCCCCGCTCCGACGAGGTCATCCATCTCGACCAGCGCCCCCGCCATCCTGATCCCCAGGTCATTAAGCCTCTCCTTCCAGAGCTCCTTCCCGGAGTTGTCCCGTCGGGCCGCCGCCCTCGCCACGCCGTCCCGCGCCTCGCGCACCAGCTCGTGGTAGCTCATCACCGCACGCCTAGGGTCACCGAATCCCAGGGCCTGGAGCCGGACGTTCAGCACGCGGAGGTCCCAGGGCACGAGGTGCTCGCCCGTCGCGGCATCGACGTAGACGGCGGGGTTATTGAGGTCCTCGAAGGCCTTGACCTCCTGGGCCGCGAGCGGCGTGGCGTCGATGAGGGTGAGGCACGTGAGGCGGATGTACAGGAGGTTAAAGATGCGCGCGTGGTCGGTGGGGTCGATCCTTGGCGCGCCGGGGATGGTGGAGGTGAGTTCCTGGACGGCGGCGATGGCTGCCGCGCGGTAGTGGCCCCGGGATAGGAGGTCCTGGATGGGGGTGTCCGGGGTCGGCTGCTTGGGGGAGTTGCGGAAGGCGAGGGGGACGTTTAGGGGCGTGAGGGGGTGGTAGATCTCGGGGCGGAGGAGGAAACTGAAGTCCTTCGCCGCAGGGGGTCCCACGTCCGGGACCGGGGAGCTGATGGCTGAGTGGGGGTGGGGAGACGACTGCCTTGACGGGGAGTTGCGCTCTAAGTTCTTTGACAGCCGGATAGGCGTAGGCTGGGGTGACAGCGGGCTTCAGAGAGGTTAGGGACAGCAGTCCACACGCAGAACTAGGCATGTAATCTTACTCGTTAAGATCCAAAGGACCCTTAGTTGATGATCTTGGCCTCGCTCCTGAAGCCATGACCGTGGTTAGCTCACTGGTATCTCACCAATCGGGGACTCCCTCGCTGTCCCCCGGTCTCCCAGGCCAATGAATTGGAATTCCCAATCCGAAAGCAGGGGACGTGTTCGCGCAATCTTAGAACATACCCTTCGTCACCGACTTATTTCGGCTATGGCCCTGAGGGCTGCCCTTCGGCGACGACGACCCCTCCATGACCGCTTTCGAAAGCTCAAGGCGCCTCTGCGGTGATACCAGTAAGGAGATGTGGGGTTTTATGCACCGTGCTATTACTGCATCAAATGAATAAACAGGCCCGTCGTATAAAAGGGAATAGTGCTGATGCTTTGTACGCGGATGGTGTTGATGGAGACCATGAGAAGAGTGATGCGGGAGCTCTTTGGCCCTTCCTGAACCATCCCCGTGCTTAGTCATCATCTCACCTCAGTTCTCCAAGTGGCACCATCAATAGGCTCGACTTACACCGTGAAAGGCGAAATAGAAATTTGATGTGCCTTTACATCTTCATTCCGCCTGGACGCGACTGTATGGCTTTAGACCCTATATTCGTGTCAACTATTCACTAGGGACAGTGGGGGTCTTCCCGTCCACCTTCATTGCTGGCATTCATTGACATTTGCCTCGTCCCCTGAAGAAGCACCACCAGTGCTTCATGACCAACCAGACATTATTTCAGGTTTTATCTTGCTATATGAACGCCTAATCCTTCACCCGCCCCCCCAGAACCTGGAAATTCTATTATCCGTCATCGGTCGACCTAAGGTAATAATGGCCAGTAGTAAGGTAGCCAGCCCTCTGTGGATCCGAAATAGATCTGTCATGGGATTCCGGGCCGTTTCTTCCCTGTCGAGGCCGCCTCCCATAACTTTCTCGAGTCCAACTTGTAGAGAGCGGCTATTCCTACGTATCTTTTCTCGAACATCCCGTAAAAATTTACCCAATCCACACTCGGAATTTATTGTTATTGGCTAGAATACCAATGAACGAAAGGGGGTGGAGGGGGGACGGGACAAGATATGTGATCCCCTGTTCAACTGCCTTTAAATGATCGCAACAATGAACTGCCAGTACCTTATTCAATTCAGGAGCTGGATATATTCCTCAGGTAAATTTCCAGATCAATATATGTTTGTGAAGCTACGCTCCAACTCCAACCTCGGATGTCCCTTATCTGTGTCTTGTGCATTACCGTCTTCTCCACCCCCATCATTTAACATAAATACACGACATCCAAGACTCCTACAATCTTCTACAACCAGCTCACACTGATCTTGTGGAATTGACCTACCCAAGTCTCATGCACCCAACCTCTCTTCTGGATCCAGTCCATCCGCACGCTCTGCGCGTGTCTTATCCTCGTCTTCTATCCGGCTGATTTTCATCTTCAGTATGCAGACCAGCGGCATCCTCGAGTAACCGAACAATATCGCTATAACCACGGTGCTTTGCCGCTTCCAACAGTGTCTGGCCAGACTCAACATATATCAGAGTATTGGCGCCAGACTCAACTAGGACACGGACAACCTCAGTTTCCCTCCTGTCAAACGCTTTATGAAGGGGCGTAACGCCATAGGAGCTTTCCTCCTTGTTCGCGCCGCTCTCTATTAGCAGCCGCACGACTTCGACATGCCCCTGTAAGACGGCAATGAAGAGGGGAGTCTCTTTATACAAATTTTTCGCCTCCATATTCGCGCCTTTCTCGATGAGAAGCCGCACGAGTTCCAGATGCCCTCCCGTAGCAGCATAGTGGATGGGCCGCCTGTCAAGGTCATCTTTTGCCTCTATATTCGCGCCGCTTTCGATGAGCAGCCGCGCCAATCCTAGACTCCCCTGTGTGGCAGAAATGTGGAGAGGTGTCAACCTTATTTTGGACCTTGCCTCTGTGTCCACTCCGGCCTTGAGAAGCAACCGGACGGGGTCTTCATACCGATTCTGAACTGCAAGGTGGAGCGGCGTGTCGTCAACTTCATCTCCCGCATTCTTTTCGGCACCCAGATCAATCAGTTCCTGTAGAGCCTCGGGTTTGTTGCCCAGGACCGCCAAATGCAGGGGCATTCTACCACGGTGGTTGCGTAGCCTTCTTCTTGAGTCGGGCCACAGATCCCGGGCAAAACCTTCACGTCCCATGTAGGCGTACCAGTGGAGAGCGGTATTTCCTGCACTATCCACCGAATCGATGTTTGCTCCGGTTTCGATTAGCGACTTGGCCGTTTTTGTAGAATCATGGATGACGGAAAAATGCAAAGGCGTTCGTCCCTCACTGTCCTGCAGGTTTATATCGGCACCAGCTCTGATTAGAATGCGTACCACTTCATTCTTATCCCACTGACAGGCATAATGAAGCGGAGTCCGACCTCCGACGTCCTGTGCGTTAATATTCGTCGGGTTCACTGTGAGTGGATGGCAGTAATCTGTCATGGCAGCATAGTGGAGTGGTGTCCAGTCGAGGATGTCCCTCGCAGTCCACGGCGCACCTCCCAATTTCCAACTGTCCACGTTGTAGTGATATGCCGCCAAATGCAGTTCGGTGAGCTCAACGCGATCTCGGTAGTCTTTGTCGACTGCTGGCGAAAGGCTTGGGATTGAATAATCCGCAAAGCTCCAGCCGCGTTGCTGAAATTTATATAATCTCAGAATGTCTGAGAGGATGCCATCAGCCCCAGCGTTGCGCAGGGTACGGTGCAGCTTCTCCTCCGAACCCAATTCGTAATGCCAAGTTTTTTGGGCACGTTGGATATCTGAAATGCTGGTAATAGTCCGCAAACGTTCCATCAATATCGCGAGGGTCTTCTTGTTCAAATGCTGATTTGCAGGGAACATCCTCGCCTTCTCAAAAAGCCACAAGTACATCTCAACAGCGTCAGACCATTGGCCTCGTCGCTCGTACGGCTCTGTATTCTTTTGTACCCGTTTGATGATTGAATCAACCCGTGGTAGCTTCCCCTCCGAACTTAGCGGTGGGATAATATTGAAGTAGGTCTCCTCCTGACCTCCAAGTCCAGTGCTCTGGATTTCTAGAGCCATTCTGGTGAACTCATCATTGTGCAGACTAAATGATGTCCACCCTCGATTATTCTCCAGATCTGTAGAACGTATGTCGGCGCCGCCTGGGAATGGATTCTGCATTGACTTCGCTACCGCCCACATGAAGACCGAGAACATGTGCTGGGCGAACAAGCCCCTCAAGGGCGAATAAGATTCTATGGCGAAGATAGAGCCCTCACGCCAATCATCAATAGGGCGATCCGCTGAACTATCCGTTCCAGGATGCGCCTTTGGCTGTGGTCGCTTGCGATACACATGTGGGCCGGTGCAAAGTTCCGATTGAGATAAGCATCCGGCGACCCGATGAGCTGCTGCCACAGGTAAGGAGCAGGTACCTGTTGCTTCCTCTTGTTTCTCCACTGATATAACCCTAGCAGCTCCGTCTGGCATCCACCACTCGAGGTTTTGGAGCAAGACAGGCTGATACGAATCGAGGACCCGTAAGCTACGTCTCGCCAGCGTCCCTTTAGCCCGGAACCATGTATCGTCATCATCGCCCTCCTTCGCCGGACCTAGGGCTGAGGTAGTCATATCTCCGCTCGAGACCTCAACCTGTCTACCATGAACGTTTTCACGTGGACTAGTGCCTTCATTCACGCCCCGCTCGTCCTTACTCCCGCGCTCTTCTTTATCCACGGAGTACAGCCACAAGGATAGGGCTGCTTCAAGCATGTCTGACAGGGCCTTCCACGCCCCTGTCTGGTCCCGATGGAGGTGGAAATGGACTGGCCCACTATCAAGTTGGAGAGGCCAGGTAAAACTCTTGTTGCCCTCAGGGAATATTGTGTTCATCACGATTTCGGTTGCTCGTGCAAGGGAGATGGCCTCAGCGGATGCAACCCCATGCCAATCCGCAAGTTTTCCGATATCCCTTCTCAACTTCAACACCCGCTGGGCTCTTGAAGGACTTTGCGTGTTAAGGTCGTCCTTATCAAACCCCATTACCGAGCCTTGGAGTTTTTTGGTGTCCTGGATGGGAGACACAACCCACCGCCACGGTGGGTCCGTCTGAGTGCCCTTGTCAACATCGCCTTGTGTGCGGATCTGAGTGTCCTTGCCATCATCTCTCCGTGTGCGGATCTGAGTGTTCTTCTCAACAGCTCCTTGGGCACGGATCTGACTGAACAGGTCCGGATCGCCCCCAAAGACCATGGCAAACCAATCTAACTCGTAACCGGGAAGGATGGGCAGGGACTTTGGGTTCTTGGCCAGGTTTCGGCGAACCCACGCTCTGAGAACAGTCATGATAACCACGGCGCCCAGTTGAACGAGTGAGGCTGACCAGTGCATGCCGCGCAAGCCGACGAACTGAATGACGAAGCCAGATAAACTGAGCAGCATTCCAGCTACGGTCACAACTTCTTCGAACTCGGATTCCCAGAGGCGATCCCAGGCGGTTAGCTTTGGCGGCACCTGCTTTCTTCCTTTGCCTCCCGTCCGACTTGACTTGTCTCGTGGCCGAAACAGTGTGTTTTCTAGAAACGGTATATCTCTCAGTCTCCTTCTTTCCGCCCGATGAGAGGCTGTGACCAGCTCCTGTGCGTCCCCTGGGAATATAGCGTAAGAGTCGAAAGCCTGGTCATTGACGATCCCAGACCTCTGTAGCCAGAACACCCGAGCCTCTATGCCATCGTTCGGGCGGTACTGTGTCTCCTCTGTACTGCTCTCGATAACGTGGGCGCAGATGAAGATGCCGGTTACTAGGAGTAGCGTACCAGTAGTGACACAGGGAAAGGGATAGTCCTCAACAGGGCTACCGTCCTTGAGCAGTCTATGCTTGAGATACTTCGCGGAAACTCCAAAGTAGGTGAGGACCCCGAGCTGGATCAGGACACTGACGGCGGCAACGAAATATAATTCGCCCCTTTTGATTTGACCATGCACATTGAAGGTGAGATTTGGCGCGTCGGCTTTCGTATTCCTGATGACGGCAACTGGGAATCTCTTTAGCTCCGAGCTGGGACTCTTTTCGGGACCCGGGTTCCCAGTGTTCCAGGAAATTCCGCGGTCATGGGAGGGGCTCGGTTGACCTGTTTCAGGGTCAGGCTGGATACGGCTTTTGAAGAGTCGGTTTCCGATGGTCGTGCCCCGACTCTGGATGTTGATGACCCGTCTTACTTCTTGTTCTGCAGCAGGATCTTCGTGTGATTGCTTGGAGCTGGGGCTAGCACTCAGAGGAGCTCCTGCAACACCTAGAAAAACTTTTGGACTTGGGGGAACCGTTGTGCCCCCCCAGAACCGCTTGCCAAAGATGCGGTCTTGAAAGGTAGATTCTGGAGCGGAAGGTAAGATTTGTGGCTATTTAAGGCGGAGTAGTGGGGAGGTAACTCACGATATTCTTTGATATAGCGGGCCGAGTGGCCTGAAGTCAACTTAATCACTTCTATCCCGTCCCTTGAGCCGCTCTCTGAGCTGCCTTCCACTGAGCGGATAGACTTTTCGCTCGAAGCTATCATCTGAATCTGGCCCTGATAATCGACTAAGCCGGTCCCTGGCCTATTTGTTCGGGTTTGATCCGGAGACGGCTGCTGAGGCTGGGCCGGATCACCGACTGGGCCAGTCCCTGGCCTATTTGCTTGGGGTTGAGCTGAAGCAGGCGGCTGCCGCTGGTCACTGGACGGACTTGCCGCTGCTTTACCCGTAGCACTCAAGCCAGATGCCGGGTCGGCCGCGGTCTGCACACTGGTCGAACAGATGATAAACTCCCGGATCGGACCAGCCCCCATGACCCTGACGATCTGCTGGCCGTTCCACATCTCGCACACCTCGTTCGACGTGGAAGACATGAGCTCGGACTCGGCGACTGCACGGCTCTCCCTTGCCCTCCCGATGATCGCCTTGAGCCAGGACGGACCGCCCACACGGATGGCGCTCACGACGGCAGTCAAGATTCCCAGCGGGGCCATGGCCAGGATAATGTTGTCCGCCCATCCCGTGGCCTGGCTCATGAACTGCATGGTGACCCTCTCCCCGAAGAGAGCTAGGATTCTGCAGCACGAGTGTGGGGATTAGTACCATCATGAGAACCGGAATGACAGGTTAAGGGGAGCGGGAACACGTACGGGGCCAAGTCGGTAAATAGATTGTTGGAGAAGTCATCTCCATCATCTGCCGCAGAGCAGGAGGGTAAGAAACCTGCGAAGAGGAGCAGGAGTGCCGTGGAGAGCAGCATCTTGGGCCTGTGCATGGTCGAATTGATGACGCCGTATGCAGTGCTCGGCGACTTGGTGACTCTGCCGAGCTGCAAGAGAGTCGTGACCTCGCATGAAGCACCATCCCGACAGCCTGCTCGAATGCTATGCCTGGTGGGGGGTGGGATATCAATTAACCAATGGTATGTAAATACCTTTATTCTCATACAAATTTATACGCAATCAGAGGTAGAGGTAGGTTAGAACCAGTGATCCCTGTAAGTCTCATCTCCACACCAGGCTATGACTAGTAGTTAGTTACAAGGTATCGACTTTAGACAAGGGTGCTGACAGGGGTGGGCAGGGGAGATGCCTAAAGTACCGAGCATGAGGACCTGTCATCCGTTTGGCTATAGTAAAGCCCCACCCAAACGACTTCAGCGATGGCTAAAACTTATGCCTGTATTACTTCGTACACGAGTAGACTGTCCTCGACCCAATTCCTGGGAGACATCGTTGGGTGGGGGTAGCACAAGGACCAGGACCTGATGACAGCCATCCTGTCGATGGTATTTGCTGCGACAAAGAGCAAGGAACTACCTGCACCATACAAGCAATGTGATAAGAGCGGTTCCGGCGACTTCGGTAGGCAGGTGCTATCTGATTCCTGCACATCGCAGCCAATAAAAACTGCCGGGATGAAGCCCGCCATGAGAAGTAGGAAGGGGCTTTAGAGGAGAGGCACTTGGTATGGAAAGAAGGGCTCGTTCAATTTTGTTACTCATGAGATATTGTACACTAAAGGCACATGCTAAACATGTTCCTACGAAACGATGTGATGGCGCAGTTCCTCGTTTCGACACTGAGAAGATGAAGTTGGATATTTTCATGGACTGCATTCTTTTGGTTATTAACGAGTCCCCCGTGCCGGTGATGCAATGCCCTTCCTTGTATGTACACTACCTTACACTATTGCATGGGAGAACGTCCAGGTGGTCCAGATGCTCCGCCACAGAGGCTGTGTAAAAGTTCAACAGAGCGGGCAAGAACTGAAGTAGGTTCCTTATTTGTAGCCTTCGTTACCAGGATGGTCGCCGATGCGTCCCTCGAGACCGCTAACTATCTTCCCAGCGCGTGCCGTTTATCTTTCCAACTTCGTCATGCTAGCGACTGGATTTCATTGGTCAGTCGCATGAACCCTCCTCGTTGGAAACAAGCGAACCGGAGGACTGATTCCTCAGGGAAATCGCCAAGCCCAAAGCCACTTTTCCATCCAAGCTGGAGATATGAGCCAGTGCTGCACCGCCTTAACAAACTCGTCGATATTACACCCGCATAGTATCTATTACTACAACCCACAGTTTTTTTAACGCTCCCTTTTACTCCAATTCGATCAGCGTGCCATTGGCGCCGGCTAATTAGCTGGTGGAGGCATTACCGGAGCCACCTCGCATCGCGTCAGTCTGTCCGCGGGAGTATCCGGACGACCTCAACAACGACCATGGAGGCTGTGGGCGTGGCGCTGGGCATCCTCGGCCTCGCTGGGAGCTTCAAAGGCTGCATCGACCTGTTCTCCTACTTCTCCTCAGCCAAGTCCTTCGATCGCGATCACGCCATTCTGACGACTAAGCTCGATGTCGAGAAGGCACTCCTCCTACAGTGGTCACAGCGGGTGAGGCTCCTGCAACCAGACTACGACATGCGCCTCGACGACGACACAACCCACAGCGCCGTTTTGGCAATCTTATCGAGCGTCCAGCGGCTTCTTGGTGAGGGCGCCTCCCTCCAGGAAAGGTACGGACTAGAGAGGGAGGAGTTGGCGCCCGTGCCCATTGACGAGACTGTCAGCGGCCCTCGGATGAAGACGTTCACCGACGACTTCAGGGCCCTCACGTTCCGCGCCGGCAAGAGACGTGAAGGCGCATCTCTTCCCAAGAAGTTCCGCTGGGCAATCGGCGACCGGGAAAAATTCCAGGCGCTGATTCAGGACCTGTCGCACTTCGTCTTGAAACTTCACCAGGTGGTGCCTGAGCTCGTGCCCCAGGCGCGCCTGGGACCTAGCTCTCTCATCTCCATGACAAGGGACGATATACGCGCCATTCGGCAGCGTGGCCGCCTGCTGTTGGTCCGAGATGCAACCCGTGACGACCATCGGGTGATTTCGGACCTAGCCGAGGAGCGTCTCGTCGAGCTCGCTCGTCAGCTAGTCCTGTACCACGTCTGGTTCCGCATTATTGACGATAGAAGAGACAACATCGCCCAGCCGCATTATCGGACCCTCCAATGGGCCCTCCATCCACCGCACGCCGACTCGGAGTGGGATGACCTATCTCAGTGGCTCGCATCGGGATCCGGAGCCTACTGGGTCTCGGGGAAAGCAGGAAGCGGGAAGTCAACACTGATGAAACATCTCCACAACCACCCGCGAACGCTCGATCTGCTCTCCGTTTGGGCAAGGGGCTGTCCTCTTACTATAGGGTACTTCTTCTTCTGGCATCTCGATACTCAGGAGCAGAAATCCCAATATGGTCTCGCACGCGCTCTCCTTTACTACATTGTGACCGCCGATCCACCTCTCATTCCTACCTTGCTACCGAGGATGTGGCAGGAGGCTTATGGTGGGGAGGTTAGAGATTTGAAGCCACCATCCGATGCCGAGCTGATGTTTGCCTTCGCCACTCTGTCCCATGGCCTCGAGAGCATGCGCCACTACTGCTTCTTCATCGATGGCCTCGACGAGTACTCGGGAAAATGTCAAGATGGAGTCGCCTTCATCAAAAACCTGTACAGGAGCCCGAGAATCAAGGTGGTCCTTTCAAGCAGGCCCATTCCTCCTTGCGTAGAAGCTTTCTCTACGATGCCCAAGCTGCGGCTTCAGGACCTCACTGGAGGCGACGTGGCTAACTATGTTGAGGACACGCTGGGGTCGCACCCATACATGGCGACTCTCAAAGCAATTGATCCATCAGGAGCCGCTTCCATACTGGATGGTCTTGCGAACAGGGCGAGCGGCGTTTTCCTGTGGATAGTTCTCGCATGCCGCTCCATCATCGATGGCTTTGGGTCATTTGATAGCGTGGAAGAGCTCCAAGCACGCGTGCAGGAGCTACCACCGGAGCTAGAGGACTTATTCCAGCATATGCTCAACCAGATCGACCCGCGTTACCACAGCCAGGCGGCCAAGATCTTAAAAGTTAGCTACCGCCATCAGGTCGCAGCCCGTCTCAAACAAAACTCAGAGGTTGCCGGCATGTGTACGCTGAGCCTAGCTATCTTGGAGGACGGTCGGATGGAACTCCACGGCACCGAGTTCCGGCGCATGGCTATCGAAGAGATGGTGACCAAGTGCACAATCTTGGAAGGGCGGCTGCGCAGTCGCTGTGGTGGGCTCCTCGAGTTATATGTGCCCAAAGCCGTGAACGCGGGTCCTTTCTGCCTCTGTCCACCTACTGCTCACCACTCCTTGGTAGAGTCTACGGTCCTCTTTATGCACCGAACTGTATTCGAGTTTCTAGACATGCCTGACGTGTGGGATCTGGAATGCCTCCGCATACAGGACGAGTTGTTCGACGCGGATGCTGCCCTTGCCCTCATGTCGCTGCACCAAGCCGACCTGTCCCTGTACGCGCGCCCGTTACATTCTGGTCATATCCACCATTTTCTGGATGCAATCATGTACAATAAAAATGCCGATCAATCGACGGACTGCGCAGCCATGGTGTTCTCTCGTTTCGAAGAACTCACTGACCTGATCCGAGAGAGTAACCGCAGAGTGGCATGCGCAGTGGCGCCGGATTCGCTTCTGGGACGCCCGTTGCGCGGACGACTTGCTCTTCTCATCTCAGTGGAAGCGGGGATGACCTATTGTTTCAAAGCCGACCTCATGTCACAGGGCGAGACGGTTGCGGACGGGGAAAGACATTCCTCCTTTCCATTCCTCTTCCACGCCGTGGAACGCCCTCTCCTTACGCGTTTGGAGAGCCTACGCGGCACGTTAACCATCAGACGCTCGGCCTTTTCGAGCGAAATGATACGCTATCTTCTGTCCCAGACCTGTCTTCCGAACAAGGAGTTCGATGCAGGCGAGAGGGGAACGATGACACCATGGAGGTGCTGGCTGGACAAGCTGCAAATGACGGACGTCGAGGAGGCTGCCCTTGAGGAAGGCGACGGCATCCTTCTCGCGGATATTGCTCAGACCATGGAGGATTTCATAGCACACGGAGCAGACCTGGAGGTAGTCAAGGCTGGATCCAATGTCGTCGATATGATCATCCTGCGGTACTTCCATGTTGTCTCGCGCAGGACAAGGCATTCGAAGTTTAGGACCCAACACAGCAACCGCCTACGGAGCCTCGTGCAGAGTATCAGAGAGGCAGGAATCCGGAAACGGCGCTGCGAAGAGTTAGATGACGAGAGTCGGCCGCAGCGGACGCGTCGCCGGCTCGCCGAGGAGGGAGAAGAAAAATAAGGAGGGTTTTCTGAAGTGATTGGGCAGTGAGAGATGCTAAAAGATGGTATCCAATGAGACGGCGGACAAGCTTTGCGTATAATAATCTCAGTTAGGAGGGAGTAAAAGAATGTGCACCATTTAACATTATCTCGACAGGCTACTCCTCACCGAGACTTAAAATGGTGCGAGTTTCTGTGGTCCACGAGATGGATGGTCACTATTCCTCCCCCTCCTGACTTTGTAAGGATGGCCCTTGGATGTCTCTTTGATATTTTCCGGTGGGGAGGATAGCAGTTGGCTCTCGGGTTGCCCGTTTTCTTCCTGAATCTCATCTACATCCGGAGGGCCGGTGTACGCTGTTATTGGAGGTAGTCATATGCTAGAATGCGAGCTCTGGAATCTCTAACAATTTCGTGGAGCCCGCAATATTGTATGGCTTATCACCGCCGTTGTGTCCGGCTACCTATCCCCATATGGGTGTAGTAGAAAGGGGTAACTTAATATAGCGGAAGTGTAGGAAGGGGAGCTTTAGTAGGGAGAATATATTAGCAGAGTTTGTTGGGCGAGACTGGCTTTTGAACAAGAATAGAGAGTGCTGCCTTAATCTGCAAAGGTGCTAAGGAAATAACGAAAGTGCTAAGTATGCTTGATTATAGTTTACGATTGCCGGAAAGAGGATCCTGGTTTCTGGTGTCAAGTGGAGGTGTGATTGCTTAGCTGACGCATTAACTAGAGGTGAGGCGCTAGGTGAGTGCTTAGGTGACCAGGAGACACAGATTTTGTAGATTATTCCCCAAGGGCTATATTACTTGGATTCTCGGAAACAAGCCGGAGATAGCGGCGAGGCGCCACCGGGCCAAGCATACATATGGTCGCTGAAGCAGCTATCTCTCTCTGCGAAGAGATGAAAGGCGAATTGCCAAGATAGAGTCCGCCTTAAGCCGCATCATACCGGGGCGATTTAATTCCGAGTTGTCAACCCGCCTCACTCAGCTATGCGTGTTACCAGAGGCGGCAGGTATATTTCGGCGGACGCCCGCCGCTCTTCGAGGAAACGCCCAGTCTTCGTTCCTCAACTTTCTCATTTCTCCTCTCAATAATGAGACAGCTGCGTCTTAATACGACATGGGTTTCAAGAAATTCCTCTCCTTTTCTAGCCCAGCTTCCAACCACAGCCCCAACATGACGGGCACCAGCTCTCAAAATCCTGGTCCCGGGCAGCACTCGCCGTCTAACGGCGGTGATTTACCCCCTCCCTATGCAGAGCGTACAGACCCACCCAAGACGGAAGAGAAAGATGCAAGCACACATGAGAAGCCACGATCCGAAGGGGCGGCCGGCGGCGTGACACCGAGCAAAAGCTCCGCTGAGCTTCGCCCTCCGCAAACCGCACGTTATCTCCTTGGACTGGAAGACGACTCTGAGATCCTGCGGCAAGCAGTTGGAGGGCACCCACCGATAAGCCCGGGCCCCTTCGAGTTCGAACTTGTATGTTTGCGCTGCTGGGAGTATGAGTCCGAATGCACATGCCAGTCCAAGTGGGGAAAGAAGTCGGGAAAGCCCACCGTCGCCATCCGTCCGTCGTCTCTCTCAGCCACGAAGAAGCCTTACGGCCAGCTGCCAGTGCCGATCCGCCTGGTCAAGCGCATCGGCATGCGGAGCGCGCACCTCGCCACTGGGGTCGCACACTCCATCTGGCCGGTGACTTGCCTTGGACAGATCCCCGTCTTCAGCGAGGACTCGCTCTCTATCCTGCGGTCCCGCGCCCTGGAGCGAGCCCCAGACGCGAAAACCTTCCTGAAGAAGGTATACCCAGTGGCGCCCCTGCCGGAGGGGACCGAGTGCGCGTGTGGTTGCCAGGAGACGATGTGCGCCCAGGTCGCCCTCCACCACGGCTTATACAACAGTTCGGAAGACTTGGCTCGCGCGTCGACTACCTCGTACACGGTCGAGGGGCGGCCGGGCTGCGACATCACGATGGTACGTCTGGGCAACGGAAAGACCTATATCCCATCCAATAACCCATACATTGCCGTTACCGAGATCGAGTCCGCATTCGAGGAGGATTTCCTGCTATGCCGCGCGATATCGCACCGTATGTTTAACGCAACCAACGCTGCACCTGTGGACCGGACAAAAATGTTGACGTGGGACGGCATTCTCTCCAATCTATTCGAGGCCGTCCTCACCCGCACCACGTACCCATATATCGGCTTTCTCGATATGTCGTTACGGCAGTGCGTTAGTACGGGTGTGGGGGCCCGGCTGGTCGTGCGGTCCGAGAACTTCGGCGTAGGGACTGGACACTTGGTCATGGACATTGGGCCAGGCACGAAGGTCTCGAAAACGGGATACGAGACGGAGGGGCGTATCTCAATGAGATCAAACGCCTACCTAGACATCATTAACCTGAGCCATCCTCAATCGCGCTCGACTGGTGCGGGTTCCATGCGCGAGAAATTCTCCGGGGATGCACGGGTCACCATACGGGACGGTTGGAGCCAGGTCAAGGTCGACGTCAGCCCCGAGTATCCCGTCTTTCGGATGACGTCAGAGGTGGATTCCAACCGCATGGGCTACGGTTTTTTGCCGCCTGCAAGGCCTTCCATGGGGCGGAGATGCTCCGGCCTGTGTGCTATTCAGAAAGCGGAGGCGGTGGACTACGCCGGCTTCGCTCCTCCGAGAGAGGAGGGGAAAGAAACGACGGTATACAACTTGGGGAAAGACGCTGTTCCCTACATGGTCGTTGCGCAATATGCCCAAGTTCGGGAGAGGCCCCTGTACTTTGTCAACTACGATGAGTGTATGGAATGTACCATTCTACATGCTCCATCTGGGAGCATTGTAGCCGGACCACTACCCAAAGTCTCCTTGGTATAGGAATGGCATGAACGGATCTGGGTTATTTAACGAGTATTTAGAAATAGTGGGAGTTCTCCGTAGATGGTGATTTTCATTAGCGAAGAAGCATGTACCTATTTATTGTCTGAGAACGGATTAAGTGGCGGTGCCGCCGGCAGCGGAGCCAGAGGGACGGCTCGGAACACGGCTGAAGAGGACTTCTAAAAAGCGGGAAGGAAGGGGCGGTGCGTAGCAAGCCGTCCAGGGTAAGCCCTCGCGCTGCCGGTATTTTCGCGAAGACTGGCGCCCATGGGCCAAAATTCTCTGGGAGGCAGGATATTAGGCACTCCGCATACTTGTATAAACTAGTTCTCCGCTAGCAACGTACTTCGGGACGGGCCGCTTGTGGGGCTACTGTTAAGATCAAACAGAACGCGCTACATACCAACGACGTCCCATGGTGTCAGCGAATTGCAATAATTCCTGGATTGAGGCATCTCATCCTCCATCTGTATGGCAGATGCGTTGGCGTGGGCAGTGACAGGCACAGAGAGGGGGGCCACAGCGTACCCGCACCCAGTCACTCTCAGAGGCCAAGTTGCAAACAGAGAGCTTTGGCGGCCGTTAGCTAGCACACCAACCTTGCACGGTCTTTTCCGGCTGGTTGTGGAAAGGCGAGAGCTAAGTCTCTAACACGCCCTGATATGTGTTGGACAAAAGGGGGAAAGGGGGGACGGCAGGGGGCTCTGGACTGATACTAGCTGGTTGTAAGTTTTTGGATTATCAGAGGCTGCTAGGACAGTAGGAAGGTTCGTCGCCTAACCATGACATCCCATGCTCAAGGCTGATGGCGGGATACTAGGTGGTATGAAGCGTGACCCCTCTAGTTGGGAATCCTAACACATGCTTCTCCCCCCCCCTTTTTTTCATCCCCCGGGATCGGCCGTCTTCTAACTGCCTGTTCCTCTCTCCCGTCGTCTCTTCTCTACCCCGGTCCCGCACCTTCTCTTCAACTGCGCCCAATGCATTGAGGGATTCTCCCTTCAAACGGCTCTGTCCTGCGCTGCCAAGACACCCTTGTTATCCTGCTCGTACCCAGACTGGGGCCCATCACTCAATAGGACGCCATCCTTCGTCTCCGAATCGCTGTTCGCCTCGCGTATTCCGTGCAGCTCAAACAGGACGACGAGCCGACAGACCAGGGTACTCGCCAAGATCCGGCCGACTATTGGAACCACATCGGCCATGCTGATGAAGATCTGGCTCGACAAAACTATCGTGCCAAAGATGAAGACGACGAGCGAGGCTATGTCCGTCGCAAACTCAACGACGAAGTGGAGGAGCCCCGTATGGACCTGCGTCAGGAGCATGGGCTCGCCGGCCGCACATGGGACAAACTCGCTGGCTATGGTCTGGAGCCACGTCTCCCGCTCGAGGGTCCTCTCGCCGTCGCCGTCCCGCTTTTTGTACTGCATCTTGAAGCTCCAGAAGTACAAGAGGTGGGCGGGGACGACGAGGGTGACCCAGAGGAAGGGCCCGAAGGTCTGCGATATGGCACCGCTCTGGATGGCCATTGCGGAGATGGATATGGACCAGAGCGCGAGCGTGGAGATCTGGTGGAGCGTGTTGCCGAGGGCGGTGAGGGCGATGAGATACTCGAGGGCGGAGACCAGTACCCAGAGCCACCCGCCTCGAGCGGAGGGGAGGGAGCGCATGCGAAAGACGACGGGGCGCCGCAGGCCCTCGACGGGGTCGGCCATGGCGCCCCCGGTGCTGACGGAGGGCATGGCGAAGCTGAGGAGGAAGGCGAGCAGGGGGCGCCTGCTGGCGAGGACGCCCACCTCGGAGACGGTTGGACCGATCTGCTGCAGCATGGTGGGGAGGAGACCGAGGACGACGGCGGTGATGCCCATCTCCGTCTTGCGGATCTCCGACATCTCGCTCAGGATGCAGTCGAGGAGAAGGGCGGGGGGACCCAGGTACTCGCCTTCGGGGTCCTGGTATGCGAGGAGCTCGTCGTGGCATGCGTTGTCGGTTATGTTGCGGAGGTATACGTTCCATCCGGGGAAGAACTGGCGATACTGCTTCGTCGTTCTTGCTGCGGCCGGGGCGGCGAGCGACAGGACTGCCACGGCGGCCATTAGGCGATTGCTTAGACGCATCGTGACTACTGTTTTGTGTGGACGCTCTTTTTGCAGGTGGAGAGAGTGTCTAAGTGAGTGGAGAGGTGAGGTGAGGAGAAGATGGCTGGCGATACAACGGCACGAGACCTCCTCGGAAATCCCAGGTTCTTTTATCACTCCATATTTCTAAGCGCCCCGCCGCCTGGTAGGGCTGTGCAGGTTAAAATCTGTCCCGTGTTTCCTCCAAACAAGGAAGCTGCATGGTGATGGATCTGTGTTGATGAGCGAGGCGCAGTGCAGCGGAAGCCAAGTGGATCCCTTCGGAGTCTTGGCCATTCATACTCCACACAAAAGTGGATCCCCTTTGGCTATCAGTGCTAATACAGAGTAGTCAAACATTGAAGGATTGGCCCCCCTGCCTTGTGTAACGTAGCCGGTGATGATCTACCTGCACCAGTACATTCTTAGATTAGCTGAGAACGAGTAGTTTATATTACTTTATTACAGAGGCAGCTTTTTGCGAGCACCAATCCTGGGAGGGGGGGTAACGATTGGATTGACTGTATTCTCGGGCATGTACCCTTTTCTGAGCTACTAGTACGCCTATGGCCGGCGACTCACGTCCGAAGCCACGTTTGTTCATGAAAGAAGAGATAATTATCTAAAAGATGACAGAAGGAACAAAAAAGTGGTGATACAACACTCGGAATTTGATCGTCGCCACCGACCCAACAGTTGCCAAGAGTAATCTGGGCCGGCCAGAAGGTGGCTTCATATGATTCAGTCGCAGACAAATAATTCCAGAAAATACAATGCTATGCCTAGTACCCTCGCACTGGAGTAACTGCTGGTCTCTATGTGGGCGTGTATGTGCGTGCGTGTTGGCTCCATGACTGCCGGCCAAATACTACTGACCTACTATTCTTGTAGCCGCCACTGGTCCGTGCCGCAATACAGTCTCATGTGCTGGATATGACCCATTATCTCGGCCAGGGGGGGTGGGTGGGGGTGTGTATCGCTTGGTGTTGATGGATTGTGGGTATAGATCAACTTCGCGCAGGTCCGCACACGTCCGAGCCTACTAGTGCACTGCCACTGCGGCCCCCAAAACGGCCACTCCAACAGGCCAACAAACATGAATGCGCCCAGGTTGGTGTAATGGCCCAACCTGTTACAGGTGAGGCCGCGGCCGTTCAGAAATGAAATTGGCCACCTCTATTTATATCTGTAGCCGCCTTTTTTATACTTGTAATGTACAAACCGTAGACTCCGGGTCGTCCTGCTGTGGACCTCTGGATCTCCGTCAGCCCGGTCCTAAAAGACGGCCAAGGTGGGTCTTCTCGGAGCAGTGTTGCTCCTAGTTGGTCAGTCACACGATTGATTAATAAGACATCCCCCTCCCATCGCACAAAACCCAAATTCTGAGCTTAGGATGGCCCGCAGCTTATTTTCAAACTTTTTCTTTCGTACAAGAGGAAATAGTTAAAAGGGGGCAAAAACCAGATCATGCAACACGAGGGATTTGCTCAACGTCACCGACTGATCCCGCTACGAGTACAAGCACTGGCCAAGCGCTTCCAAGCCTTGCCTTTTGATACTAGGGAGTTCCTCGTCCAAGAACCCCCCCCCCCCGCCCGCCCGGCCCCCGGCTGCCTACGTTTTCCTCGTCATCTCTGCTATACCCCTGATACGTTCCAAGCTTATATCCTTCACCACATCGGACACCCATTTCAATCCCTCGTACACACCCTCCCCGGTAGAGATGCACACCATCTCGACATGCTGTTCGACATTAGCTTAGGGAGAGCCTCTATCCCTGAATTCCCATACTCACATATGGATAGGCATCCCCGCCCAAGTCTTCGAGCCGCAATTCCCGTCCTACTCTGTCTGCGTCCCAAGGCCTGCTCTCACGCCCCTTCTCGCCACCGCTCCCGCCCGCCCCCAAGTCTGTCGTATTCGTATTTGTAAGCACGAGCAGCGGTTTCCTCTTCCCGATGCCAGCCTGCTCGCCTGTAATCCTAGAATCGCGGTGTTTGAACAAGTGGCGTATTTGTTCTCCTACGCCCCCCATCTTCTCCTGTTCGTCGCACCCAACAACGAAAATGACTGCATCCGAAGCAAGAAAGAGGCCATGCTCTAGTTCGCTTATGGTAGTCGACTTTTGTTCCTGCATCTCGTGAGCCTGGAATGTAACCCTCCCGTACGTGAGGACTTCGATTGTGAAGCCTGCCCAATATCTATTAGTGCCGGTGAAAGGGGGGGGAATGGATCCCCAGAACAGGGTGATGTTATTAATCTACTATAGACCAGAATACTAACCGACTATCGGGAAAGTCAACTGGACGTCAGAGCCGCCATCTTCCTGGGCAAGGAATTTACGGAGAACTATAGACGGGCCGGGGTCATCGAGGCTTGTGATTAGTATCGTAGCAGCCGCCTGATCGAAAAGTCGGCTATGCTGAGTTCGTGAATGCACGAGACCGCGACTGACTAGCAGCTCTCGCAAGGAGCCGCGAAGCATTTTCTTCCTCGTCCCTAGCTACCTTGTATTCGGCCTTGCTAAATGGTGGCGAACGTAAAGTGGTGGAAGGTGGTCGGTCTGTGGAGGAAAAACGGCGGGTCGATAATAGCACTTTTCGCTTCTCCTCGCCGAATTTCCTGGTCTACATGTAGGCACGACACGACAACAAAGACGGAATTCGGTGCGATGCGCAGCCACAGAGTCACATGACATTGCAAATGTTTAGGCAGTACACCAAGCATTTACCATTTCAAGATCAAACGGGAAAGGAGCCAAGGTGTTGGGCAAATGCAGTCTAAGGCTTCCTTTCCCTCCCGCTATTCCAAACCGCGTGTAAGTGAAGACCGGAAGGGCCTTGAATTCGGCCCCTGAGCCCGACTACCACTTTCCGTGTCATACAGTCCCTTAAATACAACCTCCAAATTCATTAACTGAGCAAAACTCTCTGCGTCCCGTATCCTGTATCCTGTATCCCGCGAAGAAAACCCGAAACTCAAAAGAAAAAGGAAGACGAACAAGGACACGAACACCAAGAAAATGAAGTAGACGCACTCACACACCACCACCCCGACCGACAAGCTTGCCGTAGACATCAGGAGTATAAGCGCAGGGATCAATCCCAAAGCAGACGTCCTACGCCCGTCCGCCCAGCTCACTCTCGACGACAGCTTTCGCCCTCTCAGCCTGGCACCTGTAGCTCCCGAACTGCAGCTCCACCTTACTCCAGTACCCCGTGTCGGCGTGCGTGACCACCCTGGCAAGATCATACCGGAACCTCTCGTCGAACAGCGCTGTGAGGCTCCTCTCGTTCACGACGGAGCTCAGACCCTGCACGACCAGCACGCGGCTCGCGTCCGGACCCAACTCCCCCTCCTCCACCTCGGCGCTCCTGATCCGGTTCCAGTCGACCTTCGCCACGTGGCCGCGGACCGCGAATCCCGTCTGGCGGGCCGGGCGCGGAAGGCGCTGGCGGCGTCGTGGGTGAAGAAGACGACCTTGGCCGCAGCCGTTGCGATGCCTTTTGAAGGGTCGGGCCCGTTGATGACGGTCGCGTAGACGCGGCCTATGCCCGTGATTTGGGACAGCAGCTCGTCATAGGTGACGCCGGCTGGCAGGCCGGTGATCCAGAGGCCGCAGTTTCGGCTGTTGGGGATGGAGGAGGAGCAGTTCTTCAGGGTCTTGCGGCCTAGATAGTTGGGGGAAAAGCGGCTTTCGAGGTGCGGATCGGCGGATGTCTCGCGCGAGACGGGACGGGAGGGTGAGATGCTGGTGCGCCTAGGGGGGGAGGAAGTGGAGCTGGAAGTTCCTGGGCGCGAGTGCGAATGTAGTGTGTGTCCCTCCGTGGGACTAGGGTTGACGGCTGTGACGGGTCGCCAAGGCCCAGGGGGAATCGCTGACCTGGGCCAGTAAGGTCCCGTGCGTAGAGGGGGAAGGGGGGTGCTACTCGCGGTAAGCTCATGCAACGTTGAGGGCTGAGTCTCACCGTGGCCACTGCATTCGCTAGCTGTGATACTTGATGCCTCGGAGGGTGCGACGGAGGATGCAGGGCTACTGGTATCTGGCAGCATCGAAGGATGGCTGGATACGATGCCCTGGCCGTAGCGACGAAGAGGCCGCCTGGGTAGCACCAAACGTGCGGCACTTCCAGGCCATGACGCCTCTGAAGCGGCAACTGGGGAATTCGGGACAGAAATTATGGATGTGTATGTTCTACCATTAGCCCGAGGTACCTCCCTACGGATCTCTCCCTCACGAGGCATACTTGTGGCACTGGCTTGAGAGGTCATATCCATGCTGTCCCTAGGTAAGGGGTAAACTAGTACTTCAGTGTTCTTGTCAGCAAATCAGGAGGGGAAATGTTGTCTGCGGTGTCGTGAGTGTAAGGAGAGGATGGAGGAAGTTGCTGTGAAGATAGGAGATGAACGGTTACTGTATCGACGGCCCGATACTTATATAGGCTGGGAACCAGCCGGGGGAGCAGGCGGATCGATCGATGCTGGCCGGTGGAGGGAATATTTACGAAGTTTCGGAAGGTCCCGGACATGGCTCAACAAAGAATCGGTAGCGAACCCAGCAAGTGATGGAACGTCTCTCCTTTGTCCCCCCCAACTACATTCGAGCTCTTTCTACGCCATAGAAAGAACTATTGGTCGCAATACCTGCCATCCGGCGGTTCTACTGTTCTCGAAGCTGATGCATCAATTTCTGGAGCTCTGTTCCCGGAGAAGGCTGAGAAAAGAGGACTTGCACTTGCATTAGATATAGGTAATGGCCCAACGCGTGCATAGTCGGTAATTATGATATTAGGGAAAGGACGGTGGAATCTTCCCGGGGGAAAGGGACCGTCCTTCCAGATGCTCCTAGGTCAAGCTCGATACTAGATTGGGAAATGTGCGTCACGGTAAACGGGCGAGACACCCCTGCTTTGGACACACACTCATATAATCGTAATCTTCCTTTCGACACCCAGGCCCAGAGGGTTGATGTCTGGCCGCCCACCTTCAAGTTGTTCGGCCAGCCCGATCCGACGGAACTCCGATCTACCACTATCCACCTCTTCAAGTATCAGACAAAACATGAAATACCGTCCCAGGCCCTTCTCATTCGACGGTCCTCTCAGCACGACGCTGTACAGCCGGGTCAGCCAACAGGGCCGAGGCTTCTCCCCGAAATGGCCAGTCTCATCAAGTGTGTATTTGAAAGACTCGGGCTGCTCTATATCGAAGCGGAGCTGGGGCTTCCTCGACTCTCCGCGGATGGTTCCAGGATACAGCGTAGCAACGGCTTCGATGCGTCCGCCGTAGACCGAACTGAATGTTCCTGGTTGCCTTTCGTCAACAGATACATCAGTGGCTTGCAGTTCGGTGGGAGAGGTTGTTGAGATGTCGGCCTCGAGCTTACTAACGGCCATCCACCAGGGATATAGTATATGGCCGTCAACCGAGGCCCAACTCCACGATTGGGCTCGATCAAGCCTCCTGACTAGCGAACCGGACATTGTTCCACACCAGGAAAGTCCCACATTGAGGTCCTCCTTCCATAGACCGGCAGCATATGTCAATCCAGAGGCCGAGAAGCGCGATGCGACGCCCGCCACAGCGGGTAGTTTGTCACCCGCCTCGGTGAGCGCTCGGGAGGAGAAACTCGACATCCACTTGTGCCAGGCGCGCACATGTAATCAAGTGAGAACATTGTAGCTGTATAGTGTATAGTGGAGAGAGAAAGGGGTACGGTTGTTTTGGCGGTTGAAGGGGTCATAGAAGCTGGAGGTGAAGAAGAAGAATATTCGGAGTACGAGCATGAGGGGAGGCCAACACGACTTGGAAGGGAGGGCAAGGGGAAGGAAAGCGGGGGCAGGCACGCTCAAACTGCATTGTGTCAATCCAATGCTCTTCTGGGTAGGTGGTAGGTAGTATTGCATACGCGCGCGCCTGTCTCTACCGCCAGGTTTCTGATTACCCGGATTGCCGTCACATTTGAAGTGACCACTGGGCTGGTCCATCTAGATAGTACTCGTGAGTAATGGTAGAGGCGGCGAGCGAAGTCTACCGAGAGCGAGACATGGACGGAGGCTCGGAGCGCTGCCTGCAACTTCGGTAGCTGGACAGTATAAGAATACCTTCAACTACAACTACCATGACACACGGCACACAGCCTCCTAGCTCCGCCTCAAAAGCCCTGCCCTCAAAAACGGCACCTCAACACCCAAAACCTCGCCAGTCCCCGCATCCCTCACAAACACGAACCTATCAAGCGGCTCCCTCCCGTAGTGCAACCAGTCCGCAAGCGTCCACATCAGACAGTCCTTCCCCGTCGCCCCAACACCGGGTAACTCCCCCTGAGGCAACCCCGAGAAGTTTCCCCAGGTCATCCTCCAATCCTCACGGATAACCTCTCTCTCATAGTTCCCTTGTCCGTCAGCGACTGTCCCGCGAACCTCAATCTCGGTGGGGAAGAGGCGCGGAGTCGAGACGGAGAAGCCCATTATCGAGCCGAGGCCCTGGTTGAAGATCTCCTGGATTCCCTCGATAATATCCGAGCCGTTCCGGGTAAGGGACTCGATGACCACCGAGTCTCCGTCCAGAACCATCTTCGCCTCGACGGCAACATCGTCCTCGGCTTTGAAGGAGCCGGTGTACTTCCCCTCAGCCTGCTGTCTGGCAGCTTCATCCGCGGCGGGGACAAGCACGGACAGCATGGCCTCGTAGATGGGCGTCATGGCCATACCCGGCCCGGCGGTGAGGATCACCAAGCCTAGGCCGTAGTCGTCCAGCAGCGCGACCTGCGAGCGATAACCGTACGCGCCGCCGCCCTTGGCGTAGATGTCTATCACATGCGGGTGCTCCGGCGTCAGCTCATCTGCGCGGTATATCTCCCATGGGAGGCCGACGAGAGAATGCAGGCCGCCCGTGGCGGAGTTGGGCTTCAGCCAGGCGTTGATGTCGGTGGCCGTGGGGAGGATCTTGTCCGACTTGGTGAGGATGCCGTGCAGGAAGGCGGAGAGGTCGGAGAGGGTGGAGTAGAGGCCACCACCACTGCGCAACGGGTCAGGTTCTGCTCATCAAAGTACAGTCTCTGGATATCTCAGGGAGGTGAGGATGCGTCTCCCTTATGGGGAAGACTTACGGGGCGTCGAGACCATAGTCGCTCCCCCACGAGCTGTCACCGGGGGGGACAACGGCCTTGTCGGTGTTGCCTGGGCTCGGAGCCGTACTTTTCAGGCCCAGGGGTACGGTAATGTACTCTTCTATGAGCTCGGCGTACTTCTTCCCGGTCGCCTTCTCGAGGGCCAGAATGAAAGTGGAGAAGCCGATGCTGGAGTACACGGGGGTCTTCGCCGGCGGGGCGACGGGGTATCCGGCTGCGAGTTCCTGGAGGTATTCTAGAAAGCTGGGTTAGAATAAATTCCATC
>ONZQ02000009.1:1012067-1057670 GCA_900312665.1 Cephalotrichum gorgonifer | reverse complement strand
ACCGGGTATGTATCACCTTTTTCAGCGCAAGGCCCGTTCAGAGAGATGACACCGCAGGTTGGATACTCGGTGTCCTCGATGGGTGGGAAGCCGAGCAGTTCGAAGAGGGACTTGAGGTAGTAGTACTCGGAAAACCCAGCAGCTGCAGTTCGCAATTAGTCTAGTTCCATCTTCTCTCGCCTTTTCTTTCTTCTTTATTTGCTTTTCTTCTCTTTGCTGGGATCCCTAAGGTCTTGCATCGACTCACGGTTTGGAGTAATCCCAGATTGGTGGTTCCCAAGGTCACGCAGTGTAATATCCTTCCAGTCGATCAGTCCCCCGTCAAGTGCAGGAAGATACTCTTGAACCGGGCTGTCAAGATCAACCCCGCTCTTCAACAAGACGAGATCCGAAAAGACCTTGGAGATAGACCCAATTAGATACTGCGAGTCCCTCCCAATCTCCTTTGTGCCGTTCACATTTTTCTCCGACAAGTGATGGAACTCCCAGATTGGTACCCCCGGGTCCTCTTGGGAGATAGACACGACCCCGAGGGAGAAGGAGCTGTTCTCCATCGGCCATCCGCCATTGATCTCGCCGTCCACGGCTTTCTGGAGGGCATCCGTGAGGTTGGAGAGCGCGGCGGCGAATACCGGGGACTTGGATAGGTCCGTGGGCCGTGGGACGACTGAGCCGTTGGGGCGGCAGTTTAGCGACGCGGAGGCAAGGCCCACGAGGGTCCCAATCACCGAAGCCCGGAGAGTCATGACTAAGAAAGAAGGCGGGAAAAGGATGAGATGATATTATAAATATTAAGGTAAGTAGATGATAATTAGGTTTCGGGAGTATGGATCAAGTAATTATTGTAGCATTCTGCTTGTCGAGAATAAGAAAATTCCATCCTCTATACCTCGGCGTATAAGGCGCCTTCCTTCCTTTAAATAATAACTGCATCGTCATTACACTCTTCCCATCGCGGGCTAGAATAATAAATGAGGTCCATCACGTATACATCGCGTTCCCCGACCCGCACACTGCCCGCCCGAAGAAAGCGAGGAATACGGCGTCGTCCCGTTGGTTCGCCCCGCCGATCCCTTTCTCCGCCGATCGGAACACCACGCCCCGCTACCACCAGCTCAGCTGAAGGACGGGACCTACATTAGACGATATTTCTAACACAGATAAAAGTAGTCATGGTGGGGGCTGGAGTTACGCCGTTTCCATTTCCGGCATGTGATGCCACGCCTCTCTCGTTTGCGTCGGCTTCTCGAAGGGCAACGTGCAGCCGAGGGTGCCACAAACCAGGTAGCAGGGTATGTCCTGCCACCGCGTGACGTACACCTACTCGTAGCCAAGGAGATGACTGGCTAAGCTTCCTGTGACTTGGCTAGTCTATGTGAAGATTAATATCAGCCTTTACATGAAGATAGCTTTCCCTGCTTGAGGTCTCGCGCAACGAAGACGGCGAGAATGTCACTGGCTAGCCAAGCCATAATATAACATCAAATAGCCATCGTTCCGTCGAGAGATGCTAAATGTGCTGCGAAGGAAGCTCCTTCGCCCCATTGCGCCTGAGGACCATCTACCCACCCAACTAACGTATACTCGGACCATGGTTGGCCCGAGTATTATCACATCACCCCCAACCTCCTCCTCCCTTCAGGCTTCCTTAAGTCTCCAAGTCATGAGCCACAGACAGCTATCGTCAGGCTCTCTTCTGTCCGCCGCCAAGTCGAATGCCATTTGCATCAACAAAGAGAAAGCCCGGCGCGAGATTGTCGTCGAGGAGGGGGCATTGCACGTCCAGACATGGGAGACCGAAGAAAAGAAAAAGGGGGGAGGAATAATCGATGTGATTAATGTAATTATTAATAAGAAAGAAGACAAAATGGGACGAAAGCAAGGTCGAAAGAAGAGGAAGAACGGAATCCCGACCACTGGCCTTCTCGAAACTCGGGGGAGGCGCGAAGCGAAGGGTATTATCGATTGCCGGCCTTCATCGTCGAACCCTCCATTGGTATGGCAAGTGGCATGGTGGGGAGCCCCGGCTTTAGACTCCACTTCACGGCCGCTAGACCAGTCACGGACCGCAGAGCCGATCGAGTCGGTAGCGCCAAACAAAAAAGAAACTCACCCCTAATAATCGGAGTGGAGTGGTTCGTGCTTCAGGTACGGTTGGACCATGACGCAGTCTCATCTAGCGCCGTCCTGGTTGCGACCTCCTGGGCCCGGCCACGCCTCATGCGGAATAGGTCAAACGCATTAAGCTTTGGTCAATGCACCGGATGGATTGACGAAGTGGAGGCAGGGAAGGAAGTAGTTAACTATGGGAGCATACAGGGAAGGTATTACCAGAACTATGACAAAGGGCGGGGGGGAGGGAAGGAGCTACGGTGGAGACAGGGAAGGAGCTACGATAATGTAGCGACGGCAAAGGAGCTGAAAGGGAGGGGAGTTAGGGAAGGAGGTATGGATGGGCTGGGCTGCCTGTCCGAATTGAATTGTCGCCTGCATGAGCACTTACACCTCGAATTTGCGCCCGTCCGCCAGTTGTTGAGCCGCATTTCCTCCCACAACTGCCTACATACCTCCTTCTACTACGAATACCTTCCGCTACCACCACATCAGACGCAATGAAAACCTCAGCCCTCATAAACATAAATATCATCCCTTTCAATTTTCCAACCCTGCGGATCATGTCTGATCCGAGCTGGCTGGTTGCCCCACTCTTCCGTGCTGGCCGCAGGATAATCCCTGTCGAAACGTCAACCGAGCACAACCTGCGGCTCAGCGTGTCTGATCACCCACCTCAGATCGACCAGGTCTTCCTCACTCACCACACCCGCCAATCCGGGCCTGGCTATCGTCCCCGAAAAATCCCAACCGTGTCTGGGGATCGCCTTAGTCCATGAACTCGGATCATAAGGCAGTCCTGACACTCGAAATTGCAAATGACACTGTCGTTATGATTACTTACCGCCGTCTTGCCTTAGCGAAGTGCGTCCGTGGTCACCGGGCGTCACCAGAGGTCGGGAACGTGCTCCAATTGGGCCATTGACCCCTGTCGCGGGGGAGGCTGTCCAAAAAGCGTTAAAGAAGATTGAATGACAGGCCTGGGTCGAGTTGAGGGGTTGAGGCGGCGTTGAAACCCACGATGGTTGAATCTGGTGGTTGACCCTGCGCCCCTCCAGGAAAGCTCGGAACTTGCCAGGGACTCCGTCACACGATACCACGCAACACCCCTGCCTGGACGCCATCGCATTGGCCTGTCCCAATCCGGCCACCACCACACCACGCCCCTAATACCACTTCTTTTTTCTTCATGCCTGTCAAGCTTTGACAGCACTCCTTCGGCCCCCCTTCCGAAAATGTCTGCGACGGAAACAGCGCCCTGTTTTACACCCGGTCCTACCACCTCCCTGACCCCTTGAACGGAGGGTTCATCCCTAGTGTAGAGAGGCCAGAGGCAATCGCCCCAGTCTTTCCCATGTTTTTTGTCGTCCGATATGAAAGAGATAGCTAGTTTCGTCGATCGGTCACTATGATCCAAGCCGGATCGGCCTGCTCCGCAGCCTGTGTATAAGAATCCCTGATCTCCCACCACGATGGCCTCTCTTTCTTTTCCCTCACCAGCTCTCCATCCAGCTTTGCTTGACAACCCCGTCCACTTCTTCCGTTTCGCTTCTTTTTTTCTCTCTTTTCTTGCACCGAGTTCTGTGAACTCTTCCATTCTTTGTGGTGGCCCATTTTTGGACAGTTATATCACTCTTTGAAACTTCTTTTTCTGTTCGCTTCTACAACGGCACAGTCCGGCCAGTCCGTCTGTCATTACAACAACTCTTTTCACTTTTAAGCTCGTGCATACACCGGCATTTTTGAAAGCCAAGATGAAGTACCAGAACCCCGTTCTCATCTCGCTCCTGGCCGTCGCCTCTGCGACGCCCGTCAAGGTCACCAAGCGCGAGGTGCCCCAGGAGCAGTCTCACAACATCTACCTCGAGATCGTCCGCGAGTTCCTCAACCTCGACAACCCCCTCGGCATCGTGGACCCCGTCTTCGGTCTCCTCGGCAACGCCGCCGCCGCCGCCGGCGTCGCGGACCCGACCAGCATCAATCTCGACTGCTTGAAACAGCTGACGGCCGATCAGGCATTCACCAATGCCAAGGCCATCTCCGACGTGCGCGGTATGGCCGGCGCCCTCGTGTACCAGGCCCTCGAGCGGAACACGGGCAAGGTGGGGCTTGAGAGCGTCATCTGCCCCGAGGACGCCGTGAACCCGGAGATCGCGGCGTTCGACCAGCACCAGGACCCCGCTGCGCCCGGGGCCCAGGCCGGGAATAAGGCCGTCGCCCTGGCGCTGGCGGAGCAGCTTGCGCTCATCGGCGTCGACCCGCTTATTGCGCTCGACTCGGGTACTTTTGCCCCTGGCGATGTAAGTCTATATTCTCTCTTATACTTATACATACTATTGTATCTTGGCCCATCTGGGCAGTTAAAATGACTTGAGAGCCGCATTGATCCTAACCCGTTTGATTCTAATAGCCCAATGACAACACCGGGGCCGGAAACACTTGTGACACGCAGAATGCTCTTCCCGGATGCATCTTCTCGGACAGACTTCTCGTCCTCGACGCCTCCCCCCAGGAGATCCTCGCCGCCGTCGTGGACATCACGCCTACCTTCACCGGGACTGGCGTCATCGAGGCCACCAACATCGACTTCAACGGCCTCCCCATCGCCGGCGGCGGCGTCGCTACCTTGGACGGGGCCGTCGCTAGCGCCGCCCCCACCGCCACCGGCGGTGCAAAGCAGAAGTGCAATTTGACTGGCACGGCCGGTGGTGCTGTCAAGACCGCTGCTCCGGCGGTCAGCACCCAGTCCTGCAGCGTCGTCACCCGCACAATCCCCAACTGCGCCGCCCGCACCACGGCCGCCTCCGCCGTCGAAACCGGATCCGCCACCGCCGAGGGCGTCAACGTCCAGGCTTTCAGTGGCACCCTCGGCGGCCCTCCCCCCCGGTCGTCTCGTCCACGGGTAACCGCCCCTTCTCGGTTAACGGCAACACCTTCGTTGGCCAGAGCGCGGCGATCGGCCGCTCCTGCGATATCCAGAAGAACGCCTGCGCCAACGCGGCCAACAGCGGCGCCCTCGCCGGCGGTGTTGGTCAGTGTGAGACGCAGCTCGCGGCCTGCCGGTCCGCCAACGCGCTGAGGAAGAGGCAGTCGGCCTTCGGCAGCTGCGGCGACCCGAGCATCGAGTTCGGCCAGGGCTTCGACGGGCGCAAGGAGGGAAGCTTCAGGCCCGTTAACGGTGCGGACTTCAACCACGGGAGTGCGCAGAAGATCGGCATCATCGCCAGCTTCATCTGCGACAGGCTGAGCAGCTCGTGCAAGGCCGACGCAAGCACCGTCGCTACCTGCAAGGACGCGGCGGCCAAGGCCGGCGCGGCGACGCAGGATGCGACGGCGGCGAGTGTGTTTAACAGCGCGCTTACCGGGGCGGCTGCCGGGGAGGCGGTGCCGGCCACGAAGCCGAAGCCTGCGAAGCCCGCGGTGACGAAGACAGCGAAGGCTGGGGCTGCGGCGAGCGCTACGGGTGGCTCTATTGTTGTGACTGTCACGCAGTGCTCTTGAGGTGACCAGGATGGGGGTAGGAAGGGATGAAAAGGGGGTGGAGTGGAGTGCAGGGGGGATTGTGGGTTTGTAGGTGTATGATGATAGGGCTCCGGTGTTAGGTGTTAGCGGCTATAACCGTCTTGGAATTGGATAACGATTCATGTGTCCCATGGCGAGAATTGAAGATTTATTTGGGAACAATACTTATCTTTGCAATTTTCAAGTCTGGTGTGTCATGAGTCTTGAGATGTGCCAGAAGCAGAACAGCGAGCTCATCGCGTCTGCGGCCCCCAGACTTTCAGCGCTGTTGTAGACAATTTCTTGCTACTTATTGAGCATGTATTTATATCTTGAGATTAAATCTCAAAATTTGCCCTTGAGAGGATGGACGGTGCCGCGAAGTGTGATAAGTGAGGTGGTCTTTCTCATTGCTCTCTTGCGTACTTCAGGATTTGAGGATGCAGGAGGTGAAGCTGAAGCCCCAGTTTTGCGAGCATATATGGAGGCGGTGGCTTGGCGCCAAGAAATGCAAGGAGCCACATCTGAAGGAGCCGCCAATCCGATGGCGTTCACCCCTTCCCTGTTCTCACTTCCATTTTAATTTCGGCGACTTGTCCGAGACATCACCATCCTCACCCTCACCTCACCTTCACACCTCATCCTCATCACTCCCCTTCGAAAGAACGGTCTCATCCCCTGTATTCCCCGTTCTTTCCTTTCATTCGCTCCCTGTATTCCCACATTCTTTCTTGGATAGTAGTTTTATTTTCTGGACTGCAGCCTGCGCGTTCCTTCTCGCACGTTGCATTCTCACTTTCGTTTCAAGTACATTTTGCCGATATCCTAAGAGACCTTGAAATCTCACCCCCCCCTTTATTATTATAGTTCCTTCTTCGGGATGACAGCCGCGCCAGCGGGTTTAACCAACTTCAATCGATCTTGAAGACCCCCACCTCCGTCATGGGAGCACTCGACGAACAAAGGACCTGGAAGGTGCGCCAGGCACCCCGTAAGCGCTTCTTCTCCGTCGCCACACTAGCAAGGGCCCTCCCTCGCCGCCGCGCCATAAAACGCCTCGCACTCTACGCTCTCGTAACCATCACCTTTTACAAGCTCTCCAAGCTCCTCCTCCCGGCGGACCACCCCGTCTACCTCGCCGTCAACTGGATCCTCGTGTGCATCCACTCCTTCTTCCACTCCACGTCGTCCATCGACTCGTGGCTGCTCACGACGAAGGGGTCCTACCCCGTCGACTTCGCGTCGCGCGTGGGGATCCTGGTGAAGACGGGGTACGGGACGAGGGAGAGGCTGCCGGCGCAGCTGGAGGCGCTAGGGCTAAGGGAGTGGGACCCAGAGAGGGCGGTCGCGGTGGCGGACTTCGCAGGGGAGCTGAACCTCACGGTGGGAACGGTGCCGGTCAGGGACGCGGTGGGGGAGCTGATGGAGTATCTGGAACCGAGGGGGTGGGGCGGGGCGGAGAGGTTTAAGAAGTATGTGCCGCTGAGGGACGCGATCGTGGCGGGCGATGAGGACAGGGCGCTGTCTATTGGGAGGAATGTCGGATGGGAGCTTGATGCGCTAAAGGTAGGGTGTTCTAAACCTCCAGTTCCCACCTCCCCCTTTCTTCTCCCCCCTTTCTTCTGGCCATACCGCCACTGCCTATACTATACGTAAGGGACTCTGTAGTCTAACACGCCACCGCAGTTCATCTGGGGCCTCGGAATCCTCCACAAGACCACCCCAGCAAAGGACTGGTACCTCATCCTTGACGACGACACCTACATCATCCCCCAGTCCCTCATGGCCCTCCTCTCGCACCTCGACCCCTCCAAGCCGCACTACCTCGGCAACTCGGTAGGCGACTACCGCGGGCGCTTCGCGCACGGCGGGTCGGCCGTCGCGCTCTCCCGCGCGGCCGTCGACACCCTCTACCGCCTGCACGGGGACGTGACGTACGAGGCGCATGTCAACTCCCTCACGGAGACGTGGGGCGACCGGCTCCTAGCCACGACGCTCCAGAAGATCGGCGTGTTCGTGGACGAGCGCTTCAACCACCTCTTCAACGGCGAGAGCGCGCTCGACACGCGGATCTGGACGGACCGGTTCTGCGCGCCGCTGGTGTCGTTCCACGAGCTCAAGAGGCCCGAGGACATGCGTGCCGTCGGGGCGAGGCTGGAGGGCCTGAGGGGCCCCGTGCTCTGGTCCGACGTGTGGCCGCTGTTCGGCGGCGGGGAGATGACGGGGTTCAACGGGAGGCCGATGAGGGAGGGGAGGGATCACGTGGGGAAGCTGACGGAGGGGGTGTCGAGGACGACGAGGGGGGTGGGGACGGCGGAGAAGTGCATGAAGCTGTGCATGAGGGACAGGAGGAGGTGTCTGGCGTGGAGGTGGGACAGCGGGTCCGGGGAGTGTCATACGGCGCCGTGGATGATTGTGGGGAGGGAGGTCGAGGGGGCGGTGGCTGGGATTAACGGGGCGTGGGCTGCGGATCTGAGGGATAGGTGTAGGGGGTGACTGATGGATGTGCCAGCCATGTGTATGTTGACGATGGTACGGAGGGAGGGATGGGTGGATATAATGCGTAGACTTCATGGTTTCTTTTGGGATACGGAGCTGGGGGTATACACAGTGTTCTTTATATTATGTAAGTAGACGGAGTACTTGGGATCTTGGATACATCTTGAAGGAATTGGAAATACGACTATTCGCACGTGGGCTAGCTCCCACGAGAGGTACACGAGACAACATGAAAGATGAAGTCATGGTCCTCACGTGCGATGAGTGCTTGGAATTGGTCCAAGTACCAACCGTATTCGTTCGTAAAAGCGCCAGCCTCGAAATGGAGCTCTTGCTCGCCACCTGGCGTCGGGTACCTGACAGTCCTGCTATTCCAGGTCGCCACCTGCCAGTGGTCATTAGTTCGCGGCTATTCCCTGCCCGGCTAAATCCCTCCTCCCGCCGCCGCACCGCCACAGCCGCCACGATCGGTCCCTGTCGACTGACGTATCAATGGTCGCGTGCGTTGGCCCCCCATTCCAATCTTGGCGGGCCCTGACGTCAAAATCCACCGGGAACCTCTCATTCCCCTCCCTACTGCCGCCGCCACCTAAAATAACTAACTAGTGTCGAGGTCATCACCAACCGAAACCTCTCCCCCTTAAGCCCCCAACCCAATTCCGCCGGAATATTCGTCCCCTCCCTCCCCCCCTTTTCGAGATATCTCCTAGTATAAGAATCCACTAGGCTTCGTGATTATTTTATTCTATATTATTACCGAACCCAAGTCAAACTCTCACGAAAAGTCCCCTCTCTCCCTTGGCCGGTAGCAATCCACCCCCCTCCGTCGATTCATTCTTTGTTGGGCTAGGAACAGAACCTGGCCCGTGGGACCTCTGATCTAGGATATAACTACTGCTCCCTCCCCGAACTTATCGGACATATACATATATATCCCTGCAACTCCCCCCCTGAGACAATTACAATGTCTCGCTCCTCAACGCCCGCGCCGGCTGCTAGCAGCAGCTGGTCGGCCTTCCTCAAGGTACGTCCCATCTTACCCCCGACCCCATACACCCACCCCATACACCCCCGGTCCCGTCCCCCGGGCCCCGGGCTCCGTTCCCCGTCTGATACCCCCGTCACCTGCTCACGTCCCCACTCCACATCCCCCACCCCCGGCACCACCGGACCCGACCATCAGCTAACACCCGCCCTCCCCCGCCACAGTCCATCGCCTCCTTCAACGGCGACCTCTCCTCCCTCACGGCCCCGCCCTTCATCCTCTCCTCCACCAGCCTCACCGAGTTCAGCTCCTACTGGTGCGAGCACCCGACCCTCTTCGCGGCCCCGGCGCGGGAGTCCGACCCGGAGAAGCGCGCCCTCCTCGTGCTCAAGTGGTTCCTCTCGACCCTGAAGCAGCAGTACGCGAGCCGGAGCGAGCAGTACGGGAACGAGAAGAAGCCCCTGAACCCCTTCCTGGGCGAGCTGTTCCTCGGCAAGTGGGAGGACGAGGCGGGGACGACGGAGCTGATCAGCGAGCAAGTGAGGTGAGTTTTGAACATTTTTTTTTATTTTCTCTTTCTTCTTTTTCCCCTTCTCCTTCTTCGACCCACGGGTTCGGGTGAGTGGCATTAAGAATAGTAGTCCACTAACCAGGTCACCACGTTCGATTTCTATAGCCACCACCCGCCAGCCACGGCGTATAGCATCGTGAACCGCGAGACCGGCACGCGCCTAGAGGGCTACAACGCGCAGAAGGCCACCTTCTCGCGCACCATCAACGTCAAGCAGATCGGCCATGCCGTCCTCACCGTCCCCTACCCCGACGACGCCTCCAAGGCCCCCGAGACCTACCTCATCACCCTCCCGTCCCTGCACATCGAGGGCCTCATCTACGGCGCGCCCTTCGTCGAGCTCAACTCGACCTCCTACATCACCAGCTCCGCCGGCTACACCTCCAAGATCAGCTACGCCGGCAAGGGCTGGCTCTCGGGCGAGAAGAACTCCGTCTCCGCCACCCTCCACCACGAGGACAACGACAAGGACGTCCTCTTCAACGCCGTCGGCGTCTGGACCAAGTCCTTCTCCTTCTACCGGGGGGCCGCCAAGTCCAACTCCCCCAAGACCCTCATCGAGACCTACGACGCCGCCACCTCCCCGGGGACCCAGCTCTCCGTCAGGCCCGTCGAGGAGCAGCACCCGCTCGAGTCCCGCCGCGCCTGGGGCAAGGTCGCCGCCGCGATAGCAAAGGGCGACATGGACGCCGTCGGCACGGAGAAGGGCAAGATCGAGCACGCGCAGAGGGAGCTGCGCGCGAAGGAGAAGGAGGAGGGCCGCGTCTGGGAGAGGAGGTTCTTCTCCGAGCTCGCGGAGCCTGACGAGGTCCTGACCACCCTGGCGCCCAGGGTCGGGCTCGCGGCCGACGGCGACGGCGATAAGACGGGCGGCCTGTGGAGGTTCGACCTGGCCAAGGAGAAGAGCATCAAGGACGCGGGGGAGCCGTCGGCGGAGGAGGTTGCGAAGATTGAGGCGGAGCTGCTGGGACAATGAAAGTTTTCGTGAGAAGGCGCGGGAGGCGGAGTTGAGGGCCGGGCTGAACAGCGGTAGGCAGGTATGGAATGGTATGTGGTGGGTGTGAAAGGGAAAATGGAATATGTCCTAGAGGAAGAAGAGGAGCGGAAACGATGGATAATCTGTCTTGCCTAGAACGCGTCTCTTGTCTTCTTTTTTTCTTTTTTCCCCCTGAATATAGCCAACAACAAAACATGTTGAAGCGAAGCAAGGTTGAAGCTAAGCTAATCGTTCTTCTCGAATGGAAAACATTCAAGGTTTCTTCCAGTTGTGCATAACCCTACATAATCGGCAAGCTGCTCACTCTACCCTTTGTCTTCATCCCGAACGAGGGGCCTAGTAATAATATACACGACACTGCCTCCCCTTTTCCCACTCCATTCCCACTCCTACTCCCAGTTCTAAAGTCTATGCCAAAGTATGCTTTTGCTCCAAACCCCTCCCCTCATGCCCAGAACTTATAATAAGAAAACCTTTCCCTCCCCCATCTAATTTCCGAAAACACCCTCTCGCCTCTCCCATTTTTTTCTCTTCATCTACTGACACAAATGTACGTTACGTTCCTCTTGCTTCCAGCATCAAGGAAACACGAGAGGGACTAGACGAGAGGAAAGAGAGGGTGTACTCACGCCTCGGGCTCCTCGGGCTGGAGTTCGTAGAACAGCAGGTACACCTCTCTCTCCATATCCAACACCTCGCTCGTCCTCGCCGCCTTGCACTTCTCGTCGTTGATCCGCCACCACATCTGCTTCTTCTTCCTCGTGGGCCTCTTGAGCGCCCCGTTCGCGCCGCTCCCGCCTAGCGTCACCTTGGATGAAGCTACCTCGCTGCTTTTCGGAGATCCTTCGCCGCTCCGGCTGGGCGATATCCTCGAGATCGCCGAGGCGGCGACGGACTTGAGACTACTCGTCTCGGATGACCGGTCCCTGCTGGCCGCCCCCGCGCCGTTCGTCCCCGAGACTGAGCTTTCCTCGCTCGACTGCGCCAGATCCGCTTCCGAAGCCACGGCCTTTGGCTTCTCGCTGTACACGCCGCTGCTGACATGTGGGTTCGAGAAGGGCGCAGGCGTGGCGACCTGCCGTCGGAAGGACTGGTAGTGCCCACTCTGGTGGCCCCCCTTGTGGGTCACGGCCGCGAGGAGGTTGTACTGCTTCTGGTTGCGCAGACCGCCGAGCTTCAGGTTCTCGGGGAACGAGACCTTGGCCATGTTCTTCTGCGACGTGCGGTCGTAGATAGACCTCGAGAGGTGAACCACCAGGATCCGGGGGAACCGCGTGATGCGATGGGAGCGCGAGATGGTCCTCTTGGGGGCGTACTTGGAGTCCGGCAGGGGCACGTCCTTCGGGGGGTTCTCCGGGTCGTTGTCGATTGACTCCTGCAGCTTATCGAGCTGCGCCTTAGTCGTCTCGCGGAAAGACTCTGAGGTCGACTTGGCGAGGTCGGCAGCCAGGAGGTCGCGCGCGTGGATGAGGCGGCACTTGTCGCACTTAAATTCCGGTATGTGCTCTGTTTTAAAGAGCCCGTCGAAGCACTTGTCAAGCGTCGTGTGCGAGACCTGCGGGACAGAGAGGGTGAGCATGCAGAAGACCTCCTTCCGGGGCGTAGTCTTGAAGCCGCATGCCTGACACTGGGATTGGGCTTCGCGCTCGCCTTCTAGCGGGAAGTCGTGTTCCTCTTCCTGCTCTTCCTCCTCCTCCTTCACCCCCTCTTTTTCATTTTCGGTAGACCCCGGGTTACTTTCAACGTTTTCTCCCTCCTGCCGCGTGGTTTCTCCCTCGACGGACTCATCCGAAGGCCCCTGCACCTGCCCCTGCACGGCAGCCCGCCTCATTTTCCTCGAATATGCCCTGGCCCTCTTTCCCGCATTATATTCGTCCGCCAACCTCTCCACCAGTAGCTGCAGGAACTCCTGCGCATCCTGCTGCTGTCGATTGATCGTCTGCCCGAACGCGCCTTCAAGAACCCCGACGAATCCCCTCGGGCTTATCGCCTTCTTCAGGATGGGCCGCTCGTTCAGCTTATCCAGTATATCCTTTAGCCCAAAAGTCACGGCGCCGCTCTGCAGGCTCCTCAGTTGCCAGTCCTTCAGCACCTTCCTCACGTTCCCATTCTCGTCCGGGGCGGGTTGGATCAGGTAGCGGGCATAAACCTCGGGATCGATGGCACGTCGGTGGGTCTCGCGGATAAGGTAGAGGCGGAGCTCGCCGAGGCCGGCTAGGGCCTGCAGGACGGAGTTGATGAAGCAGTCATTGCCGATGTTGCGGAGGCCGACGGCGTGCGGTTTGCGCGGGGACGAGGACTCGTCGATGAGGTAGGTGGGCGCAAACACATAGACGAGGGCAATGGCTGCGAGGCCGGCGCCGGCGGCGTAAGTTACGGTCGAGAGGTTTTTGTTGGACATTATATCGGTTGGCGAGATGGGGCGTGTCGCTTCAGTTTATGGGGGTTCTCGGTCGTACGTCATGGGAGATAGTACTATGTACATAGGGAGAAGGGGAGAGAAAGGTACTACTGAGGGGTTTGCATCGTGGACGGTCGGAACATGGCAGGCTTGAGCCGACTAGAGAGTGGTGGTGGATGTGGTCGTTGATGTTGAAGCCAGTCGGGCAAGGTGTGTCAAGGTTGCGAAATTCGGGAAGCCGCGGAGATAAATGGATGTCGGAGGGTTGGGGGAATTTGCTGTTGCCGGGGTATGGATGGTCTGCGAAGGAACAGCAACCCGGCTGGCTCCACTAAAATACTCCGTACGGGGAATTACGACGTAAAATGGCGCGTGGGGAGGAGTAGTGAGATAGAATTTGGCGTGTGAGGGGTGGAATGAAAATGGAGAAGCGGATCCGGATGGGACGCTATTAGATGCGGACTCGTGCACCATTTGCTGACACGGAGTTTGCCGTCGATTCTCTGGCGATGGTCCCTTTGTTCATTGGCACCTGTCTTGCCTTGCCTCGTCCACACTTGAAGCTTCATGTTGCATTCCTCCCGCTACTTCCTTGTTCTCGGGCTTTCACATAGTTTTCTACCCCACATTATCGGGGGCACACCATGAAACCGTAATACAACTAAGCAAGCCACTAGTTGGAAATTGGAGTAATGCGTAGTAAGTAGGCGGGATGTCGCTGGATCATATGCGGATCCCTGCCATACTTTCCGGAGGGCTCGGGATGTCCATTGCACCTTCTAGATATGGTCTCATTACGTAGTAATACGAAGTACGTCTTGCCCTTACAGGTAGAATCCCAGCTCGAACCCCACTCGCACACTTCTAGGGCGTGCGTATCGGAACCATGAGTGTCCGAGGTCCCGAGTCTCTCTCATACACCTCGCACCATGGACTCGGTATCGCTCCATGGGCTCGGTGTCGTCATATGTCACACAAAGACATCGGACGGAGCTTCTGGGATATGAGAGGCTAAATGGCCAGGGGTAAATGACTTCCCCTTAGGAGCTTTGAGGTAGATTCTGGGGCTGGGAATGGGACATTGGAATCATTGATGATGTGGAGTACGAGCAGGCGACAAATTCTCCTACCAAGTAATCCTATGATGAGAGAAATCCGGGCCAAGGGAAGGGACGATCCGAAATGCATGGCTAGGCAGGTGCGAGGGGTCAGACCCCTGGAAAGAGCTCAAGAAGGAGCATCGCACCTTCTTTAGGGCCATGGGCAGGCAGCGAGGAAGGCTGTGGGGGGGTTGTTCCACGTGGGGATGAACAGGGTTCAAGGCACGGAGTAATACCGCACATCTATTATCCCGGAACTGTCAGTCACAGGCCTCTCGCTCACCGACATGGAACAAAGGTGAAGTAGCATGGATCGAGAGTGCCACCTAATACTTTTGACATACACTCTCACCCAACCAAGAGAAGCACGATCATGATGGCCTCCACGACGACTGCCACCCCATCTCCATCCCCGCCGCCATCTCCCAAGTATGAAGTCCCGTCTCCCCGGCTCCCGATCGAGATCATCCTCCAAATCATTCAATCCATCGTCCCCTCCCCCACGTCCCTCCTCCGTGTCTCCGACCCACGCACGAAACTCTTGATCTCCTTCTCCCGGGTCGCGCACTTCACCTACCGCCCTTCCTCCCTCCTCCTCCGCCGCCATTGCGCTTCCATTGAGTCCCCGGGCGCCCTGGTGAGATTCAGCCTAGCTCAGGTCCTATCCCCGGCCTTCCACTCTGACCTGTCATGGTGCAACATCGCCTCGCTATACCTTGCCCCTTTTTCCGAATCCCTACCTGGGTTCGTGGTCACTGTGATTATTCCGAAGCTCTTATCCCGCCTCTCGCAGACACTCCGCGTGCTCGTCCTCGATGTCCACTGCGTGACCCACGACGGCGTCGGCAAAAACTACGCCGTGGTACCCAGACTCCGAGATGCCATTTCCCGCCTCGAGAATCTGGAGGAGTTCATCTGCTTGGAGTGTCCTATGGTGAATGATGGTCACGACCCAATAATGATCCTCATCTGGCGGTCGTTGCCGAAGCTCAAGAGAGTCCTATTCTTCAACTTTGCGGCGGACACACTCTGGGCCATGTTGACACCTTCGATGGTGCCCCGCCTAGAATTCGTTTGGCTCGTTGATCCCAGGCACGGCTCAGAAAACTCAATCAGCATGATCGTAAAGGCCCTCCGCTCCGAGTTGCCCCGGCGTGTCGGCACGCCGCCGTTGAAGAAGAGGTATACCCTGGCAGTGTCGGGTTGTTCGCAGCAGAAGTATCCCGCGCATGGGTGGGCTCGGCTGAGCCCGGAGGTGGATGAGTTTACGAAGTTTCGGTTCATCGGTGGGAGGAGCTCGGCCGATACGGAGGAGGGAATCCGGAGAGTGGCCAGCCATCTCGAGCGCGGGACGCTGTGGGATCTCGACGCCGTGGAGGTCGCCGGTGGTTTGTGAGGAAGTGCAGCGCTACCTACCTAATTCTAGTCTTCATATCTCACGCATCTTTTCTTTGGCCCTCAAAGTCTCCGAGCTTGCGAGGTCCAGGGACTTCGAGCCTCCGTGGATTTTCACGGCTTTCGAAGACCAAGTGATTCCTGCCCCGCCGAGTTCAAATGACCAAGATTCGTGGTTTCCCTCGACCCCGGACCAGATCCTGTATTACGGTACCAATTCCGGTGCGAGGATAATAAAGTACCTCGTGGTCGGCTCGTGGTCGGCTCCAGCGATGCACAGTTTTCCAGCAGGAAAGCCGATTTACCCCGAATTAAGATCTTTGCGTGAAGGAGCGTAGCCTGTACCGGGATATATCCCCGCAGCCACCATATATTACTATATGTCGGCTATATTTAACGAAGAACAGGGGTAAAGCACATGTATGGACTCACATTCTGCAAGCTCGATATTAAACCCCCTCTCTCGTGATTCAATTGACCATCCTTGGCAACCTCGGGGAAAGGGAGTGTCTTTGGTTGCTATAAACTAATCATGGCTGCCCCCGTCACACCCGTCCCTAAGGGATCGTTTTCTTCTCCCGGATTATCTGCGTTACCTCTCTCGAATCAAGCGTTCGTCGAGCATAAGCAAACGAGTAGAAGATGAGGTCCGCAGCTCTCGGCTTCGCAGCCGTCTTAACGTCGCTCCTCCCTGCTGTGTCGGGCACTCCCCACGGGCTCCGTGGCGCCAGGATCCACCAGAGGGCGGCCGACATCGCGGAGGAGTATGACTACATCATCGTCGGAGCCGGGACGGCGGGGCTGACTGTCGCCGATCGGCTCTCGGCAGACGGATCGTGTAAGTCGTTTCCTCTGAGCTCATCACGGAGCGGTTTAGGAAACTCAATCGCTATAACTGCTTCTCATAGCCACCGTTCTGGTCATTGAATACTGTCACGTCGGTAAGTACTCCTCCCCCATACCACAATTCCAGGCCGGAGCACGTCTAATACGGTTTCCAGTCTCCGATGAAGTCATCAGAGCCGGAGGAGGCCGCAGCTTCGCGGATCCAGGAATCTCATACAACATCACATCCGTGCCTCAGCCCTTCATGAACAACCGCACCCAGGCGGTGAGGATCGGCTGCTGTGTCGGCGGTAGCTCCGCAATCAACGGCATGGTTGCCGTCCGTGGCACGCGAAGCGAATACGACGGGTGGGCCGAGCTGGGAGGGGAGGGCTCGACGTGGGGGTGGGACGGAGTCCTCCCGTACTTTAAGAAGGTAAGTAGAAACAATAGTGTTAGGGAATCGATTGCCTCGGTACTGACGATATGTAGGGTATGCACTTTACGCCTCCTAAGCCGGAGATAGCGGAGGCTTTCAACATCACCTGGGACCCCGATGCATGGGGCATGGAGGAGGACACGCAGGTCTACGCCTCATTCCCGGACTACCAGGACCCGGGCGTCAGTATGTATCCCGCCCTTCCCACCTCCACCTTCCTCGCGGCCGCCCGAGCTAACCTGATTTTTTTCTCTCCAAGTCCCCATGTACAACGCCATGAAGAAGATGCCCAACATAGACGTACCGCTCGACGGAGCCGGGGGTAATAACGGCCTCTTCTGGTTCCCCTCCTCTCTTGACCCGGAGACCTACTGGCGCTCCTACGCACGGACGGGTCACTACGACAACATCGTCGATGAGCGGGACAACTTCGACGTCATCACGCGGCACAAGGTGCAGCGGGTGATCCTGGACGAGGACAAGGTCGCCACCGGCGTGGAGTTCACGGCGCGGGACCTGGAGGAGGGCGAGGAGGAGGCGCCGGTCCAGTCCGTGCGGGCTAGGAAGGAGGTGATCATCTCTGCGGGGACGGTTCACACGCCGCAGATACTACAGCTTAGCGGGATCGGGCCGCGGGAGCTGTTGGAAGAGGCCGGGATTGAGGTTCTGGTTGACATACCTGGCGTGGGTCAGAACTTCCAGGACCACGCATACCTCAGCGTCAGCTACATGTGTAAGTGTCTAAAAATATTGTCCTATCTGTGGAGAGAACAATCCCCAGGTGTTTTTTTTCTCGGTGGAGATCATTTGGTTTCACCTGGCTAACCTGCTTGGGACAAAGGGACCAACGGGACTCCCGTGGCACCAAGCGTCCCCGCCAACGGCGACCCAAGCCACCGCTCGTCGCCCAACCTCGGCGCGTGGATCGGCCTTCCGACCATGACGGACGACTTCGAGGCCCTGGCGGCTCGCTACGAGGCGCAGGAACCATCGGAGCACCTCCCCGAGGGCACGCACCCATACGTGTTGGCCGGGTACGCCGACTTCCAGAAGCTCCACGCGTCGCTCCTGCGCAGCAAGAACACCAACATCCTCTGGCTACCCGTCAACTCGCGGCCGGGCGGGATCGTGATGAGCATGCACATCGTCAGCCACGGGACCATCAACATCGACCCGGCCAACCCCACGGGCGAGCCGATCGTGGACTACCGCGCGCTGTCGAACCCGATCGACATGGACATCATGGTGGAGAACATCCGGTACATGAGGAAGTACATGGGGAGCCCGGAGCTCGAGGCTTACGGGCCCATGGAGACGATCCCCGGAATCGAGGTTGAGGGGGAGGGGCTGGAGGACTGGATCCGGAGCGTGATCATCCCGACGAACTTCCACCCCGTTGCGACGGCGGCGAAGAAGCCGCTAGAGAAGGGGGGCGTGGTGGATGAGGAGCTGTTGGTGCATGGGGTTAAGAGGCTGAGGGTTGTCGATGCATCGATCATGCCGATGGTGCCGGGGGCGAATACGCAGCAGCCGGTGTACATGGTTGCCGAGAAGGTGAGTTTGCAAGTTTTCTTTCCAAGGGGTTGCCGTGCCTGGGGAGGGATTGAGAGTGTATGCTGACTGGGAAACTAGGCTGTCGATTTCATAAAGGCTCGTAATGCGGCAGGTGAGAGTGAGGAGGAGTTGCCGGAGCCGCCGGAGGGTGCGCAGGTGGAGCCGCCCCCGGACCCCGAGTCTACAGTTCCGGGCGAGCCCGGACCCGGGCCGGGGCCGATAGAGCCGCCCGAGGAGAAATCACCAGGAGACATTGAGCCAGTAGACGACGGTGAGTGAGGGCGTAAAAGAGCCACACAGCCAATTGCCGTTCTCCGGCACTTTTTTTTTCTTTTTTTTAGTATCCATCTTCGATGTTGGGGCTTGGGTGCTAGTGGGTGCGGATGTGATGGCGCGAAATGAGCATTATGCCTCACTTACACCGAGGGACTCATGTAATACAGTCAAGTCAACCCTCATGGTCGTCCGTATTACTCAGTCCCCTACTAATAAACTGCCCCGATTTCAATCGCATTTAAACCTTGGAAAAAGGCAACGGCTGCCTAGCGCACAGGCGCAACGCTACACAATGTTCCGCCAATTACGCCCCTGTCGGATGATCTTTCCCTAGCACAGCCTCAGCTAGACTTCCCCGTTCCACAATGACTCCTCCCCGGCGCCAGCGAGCTGAAAGCCCCGCGCGACGCGACCGCAGAGCCGGGAGCGTGAAACGGGAATCTCGTACTTTTTAATATATAATTCCCGCCTTGAGACTCCTTCTTGTCTTCTACTTTCAGACTGATAATCAACATCGAAAAAAGAGGCAACCAGAGTAGCCGAGGACGAAATACCTCTGTTCTCCCCTTTTCCCATCATGGCTCCAGTATCAAGGGCAAAGGCCAAGCAAGCGACAGCGACCGGACCTGCGGGTGGGTCTGACAAAGTGCACAGAGCACCACGGCAGAAGAAGAAGGGCAAGTCGTCGGGGAGGACGTCGCTACAGACCGAGACGGGCGTGTACTTCTGGCGCGACGTCGACCCAGACTTCGGTTTCCTGTCGCAGTGGTATTACTGCCCCTTTACGGACCCAAAGGACTCTTCTATAATCTATCACACGGCAGAGCAGTAAGACACACAGCCCCCCTCTTTCCTTCAGGCCTCGAAAGATTGGAGAACGGAGATGAATAGTGAGAAAAATCTGACCCGTGGTAATAAAAAAGCTATATGATGTACCAAAAAGCCCTCCTCTTCGGAGACACAGAGACAGCGGCCGAGATCCTCACGGAACCCTCCCCGCAGGCTGTCCGCACCCTCGGCCGGAGAGTCACGCCCTTCTCGGACGAGACCTGGCACAAGAACAGGGAGCGTATCGTGCTGGAGGGGTCCATCGCGAAGTTCACCCTCGCCGTGTCGGAGGTCGGCTTCCGCCGTGGGAACCTGGACGAGGCGAGGGACCTGCCGGTGGTGGGCGGGGCGGAGGGGGACGCCTCCGCCGCTGAGGATGGAGGTGGTAGCGGGAGGTTGCGCGCCGCGCTGCTGGAGACGGGAGATAGGGAGCTGGTGGAGGCGAGTCCGCGGGATAGGATCTGGGGGGTAGGGTTTGGTGCGGAGAACGCGCCAAAACAGAGGGGGAGGTGGGGGATGAATCTGCTGGGGAAGGCCTTGATGGAGACGAGGAAGATATTGGAGGAGGGGAGGGAGAAGGAAGAGAGGGAGGAGGCAAAGGAAATAGCAAAGGAAGAGGAGGAGGAGGATATCTGAGTGTAGGTGGAGTGGTGAAGCAGGGAAGCAAGAACGATATCTTTCCTTGCGTCGAAATGAACATAAATTGGCTTCTCGGATTAGATGTAGATCCGTTAAACGGACGGTATATTACACATGTAACAGCTTTTCTACAATGCCATGCTCTATGATAGTAACAAGTCTCCCCCCTTCCATCCCCTCCCCTCCCCCCCCTTGGCCCCCTTCTCCCTCCAATTTCCCAACATTCGTCTTGGTAGAGTGGTGTAATATGCTCGGCCTTCCGCCCGTCGACCCGAAAAAAAATCTCCTCTCCGGAGCCGAAGAAAAGAAAGAAAGGCCACTGCCGCCATGTGGCCTCTTGTTAGTACAAATAGTTATGACAAAATGCCGAGTCCACGCCAGGCGAGTGTGAAGAAGAAACCAACGCCCCTCCCCTTTTCCCCTTTCCGCCAACTCGAAATATAAAATACAATGGGGGCCCACCAGCCCCCAGTCGTTCTCTCACACCTCCCCTCACATCGTCTGTCTCCGTCTCTGTCTCTCCGCTTAGGTCCAGTCGCGCGCGCTCTTCTGGACCTCGATGAGCCTCCACCCCCTCGTCTCGGGGTTGTTCACGTCCTCGGGCGTCCTCGTCAGACCGATGGCATACGTGACCAGCTGCACCTTGTCCTCCATACCCGCCGCAAGCTCGTTCGTCTTCGCGTTCCGGTACACGTGCACCTCCTGCGTCCTGCACGTGATAATGAACACGGGCACGTCACCGGGGTCGAGCATCTTAGCCTTGAGGATGTCGACGTTCCGGATGTCCAGTATCCTGCCGTCCGACTTCATGCCCATGGTAAGGTACTGCTTCGTGAGCGCCTCGTACACCGAGTACTGCGCCGCCGAGAGCCAGAGCTTGAGCGTCTCGACGTCGCCCTTGACGTAGGCGTCCAGCACCTCGGGGAGGATGTACTCCCGCAGCTCCTGCAGGAACGGCTCGACCTGGAACGAAGGGTCCATCTCGCGGAACGCCTTGATCACCTGGGCCGTCTCGTTCTCCGCGAACCAGCCTCCGACCGTGTCCGTGATGCTCCGCGCCGTCGAGATCAGCGGGTTCTCCGACTCCTGGTAGATGGTCCTGGCGTTGAATAGCTTCTGCACCACCGAGCTGGTGTCCCGGAAGTCCCTCCACGCCTCCTTCCAGGCCGCGTCCTTGTGCAGTGTGACGTTGGTGCCGGCGCTTTACAAAAAGGGTCAGTACGCTGAGCTTGCTTCCAGACGCCAGTAGAAAATCTTCCACAGGGTTGGGAGTTTGTACTTACTTAGGATCCTCCTGAGGAACCTCCTTCGGCCCCGCCGCCCCTTCTCTCGCCTCCCTCCTCTTCCTCCTCTCCTCCTTCTCGACCCACCCGCCGTACCGGGAACTGGCACCGTCATCGATGACATCCTTCACGTTCTTATACGCCGTCGTGTCGCGAATAGGCTTGGTGGCCTTGTCCAGGACCTCGCCGGTGACGTTCGCTGCGGACCTCACCCCCTTCACGACCGGGGTCTCCCAGGTCCACGTCGCGCCCTTAGCGATGGCGCCGCCGGTGCCCTTCATGACCTTGGCCGTGGCCGAGGACACGGCGCCGGACGTCTTGCCGTACGCCTCGCGCGCCTTCCTTACAGACTCGCTCTCAGCGAACTGGTTGGCCGACGAGGTGAGCGCCTTGGTGGACTCATTCCACTCCTTCGACGAATCCATCTCGCTCTTGAACGTATCCCTGAAGACCTCCCAGGGGGTCTTGTCTCCATGGGGAGGGGGCGGTACATGCTCCTCCTCCTTCTTGGACTTGCCCTCCTCCTTCTCGCCGTCAGACTTGGAGTCTTCCTTCTTCTCCTTGTCACCGCTCTCTTCCTTGTCCTTTTGCTCGGCCGTGGTCTCTTCCGTCTTGGAGGTCGAGTCCTTCTTGTCGCCAGATTGGGACTGGAGTGGCGTCGCGTGGAACTGGCGGGTTTGGAGGGAAGCTCGGGAGGCGAGGTACACGGATTCGGGGGTGAAGGGAGATCGTAGGCGAGATAGGACGTGTTCTTGGTTATTAGGTCGATCCTGGAGAGCTATCCTCGTCGACGTCGAGAGCTGTGATATCCTCCGGTAGGCCGGGGCCCGGCCAAGGGATTGCGTTACCCGGCATGTCGAGTTCGATACCGCCATCCGGGCGCCATGGCCGCTGCGATATGCTAGAGCGCTCATAACTAATGATCCTGTTAAGAAGTTTCCCAAACGGAGTGTGGAAACAGGGGATGGAAGAGTAAAAAAAAGAAGAGAAGTGAGGTTCGGATGATGGAGAGCGCGAGCGCAGAATTTCACGGGGCTCGGGTTATTTCCTTGGCGAGATTCCTCTCATGCTTTCTTTCGCCTTCCCCCGTGTGTCGGCGCCGACACGGGAAAAAAAATTTCTGGGACCAGCTGGCCGGGGGCGACATCCGACCTCCCGAATATTAGCCGAACACTACCAGAGCTGACAACCAAAGTAACTGGCTAACCAAACTACGCTCAAGCCAAGTTCGCGCGATTGACCTTAAAATTTGATTTGATACCTCTACCAAGCCAGATGCCATCGCCACCACATTGAGCCATGAGCACGACATTCACGCGGCGCCTCCTGGCGCCCCGGGCCATCCGAAGTGCCCTGGAATCCGCGATACCCTCTAAAGCGGCCCCCAGCCGTCTCGTCCGCCCCATCTCCACGACGACGACGACCAACTCGGACGACAAGAAAAACCTGGCATCGAGCCTCTTCGGCCGCCCCTCCGGCTCCGACAACAGCGGGATCGGCGCCCCCCAGCGGAGGGAGCAGAGGCCCGGCGCGTTCGCCATGGCCAACCTCTCCAGGGTTCTCGGCCCCGCCCCGCCGGCCGGGGAGGAGGAGACCTCGCTCGCGTCGCTGACGAACGAGCTCACCCGCCGCGGCGGTGAGGAGGAGGAGGAGCCATACCACTTCCACGTCTTCGCGCACAAGCACAACACGCACGTCACCGTCACCAAGCCGAACCGGGACGCCATCATCTCCCTGTCGTGCGGGAACATTGGGTTCAGGAAGGCCAGGCGGAAGCAGTACGACGCCGCGTACCAGCTCACCGTGTACGTGCTCGAGAGGCTGTACGACGCCGGGTGGGATACGAAGATCAAGAGGATGGAGGTCCAGATGAGGGGATTCGGCGCGGGGAGAGAGGCCGCGAGCAAGGTGCTGCTGGGGACTGAGGGGGCGAGGCTGAAGGATAAGATTGTGAGGGTTGCGGATGCCACGAGGATCAAGTTCGGAGGAACGAAGAGCAAGAACCCGAGGCGTATCTAGACTACAAGCTGGGCGTGGCTTTGTGAGGGTCGTCACTGTACTATATTACAATACAATGTACAATTACATACAACGGGAATCTGTCCCAGGATACTAGAACCATCCGTAAACACTGATGCATAGCCAACTGTCTTTGGGCTACACCCCTTCTTCATTTCCCCGCAGTGCCACCTACCTTGAAAGTCGCACTCCGTTTCTTGTGTTTCTAGTACCTCCTGTCTCCAAAAGGTTATGCCGACACTTGTTCTCCACAACTAGCTGCGGGCCTTATGCGTCGGGCCTGGCTTGCATTTACGCGGTGCTCGCCTCGTCGTCCTCCCATCCAAGGAGTTCTCATTTCACGTCACTCGGGCGGGTACTACCTCGTCTGCTCACGGACGACTATATCACAGAGCTCCTCTGTGGCCCTTTCCTCTCCAGTTATCACTAATGAGAAGAGGTTTGACCCCCCTTTGTCTAACCCTCGTCATGGGAAAGAAGCAATTGCAATTCCGAACTAGCTGTGGTATCTTAAGTGTGAATAGGAAGTGCCCTCACAAGGTAGGCACACGTATAGTAGCCCCAACGCCAAAAACCAAACGCCAAAACCATACATGACCAGGTCCATATGTGTATACGCGTACATTTCCACTGCCCCCATCGAGGGCCGACAACGACCCCCCCCCCCCCTACCCCCCCGCCCCCACGTCCCTCCCATCACCTCACCTAGATATGGAGTTCTGCTGTGGCTTCGTCGCCAACATATGTGACGATTCGTCGTCCTGTTCCTCATCCTCATCGAGAAGCTCCCCATCCGCAATCTCCGCGGGCGGCGGCTGCACCCACTCCCTCGGCACGACACACGGCAGGGCCACCCCGATCCTAGCAGCCCTATTCAGCCAATTCGGGCCCGGCCGGCCCGTGAGCCTCTCGACGAGGTGAGATGTGAAGTGGTTGCAGTTCAGCGTCAGGAGGTTATACGAGGGGCCGAGGAACTCGGCGGAGACGTCCCGGATTGTCGCTTCGATTTCGGCTTCGGTGGCGAAGGTGAATCCGTGGATGATCTCGCACTGGAAGAGGGCCCCGGGGGGCACCTGGCCCGGCTTGGTCCAGTATACCCCCGAGAGGCCAGGCCTCGCGTGGCCGCCGTAGGCGTATTCTCTGCCGTTTATGACGACGCCGGAGTGTAGGAGTGACGAGCCCACGAACCAGAGGGCGGAGGCGAGTTTCCCAGGCTGTATGTGCACTACGAGTTAGCATGTCGCCGAGGGTGCGAGAAAGGGTATGGGGATAGGTCTTGGGATAAGACTGGGTGGACGGACTGGAAGGAGGTCGTAGACGTTGATCTTGACTTCTGTCCTCGATAGGGACAAAGTCGATCGATGGCTCGATCTCGTCGATCGAGTAGATCTTGTTGACTGGGTAGAGGCACGAGGCATTTTGGCGGTTGGGTCTTATGCGGATCGAAGAGGAAGATCCACTCGGATGGTGGTGATACAGAATAGCGTGATATAAGGTTGCAAGGAACCGGGGCTCCCGGGTTATTGGGGCGTAAAGCTTCCGGGCTACGGCAGGCGACCGGCGGGGGTGGTGTCTTGGGTGGTGGAGACAATACGGGCAGAGGAGTTGGCTCTTTCGCCGGGCGATCGGGATTATATATGGAGATGGGGGAAATAAGGAAGACGGAATGGCTTATTCAGGAACAAACAAAGCCTTGGGGAGAAAAGAAAACAAGGATGCGTATGCGTCACGTTGGTGTTTCGCCATCTTCGCATTCGCCCGAGCTTATCGATGTCAGCCACTTTTCGCCGCATCAGGAATGTAGCTACCTTGTCCCTACCCCGCATAGGGCAGGTGGTTACACTTGTTCATTTGGGCAGACCAGCTGCACGCAGCGGGACTTGGGTGACTTGAAAAGAGTACAAGTTCCTGCCTGATCTCATGAGACGGGAACCAGATCAGCCGCTGATACTTGGCCGAGGAATAAAGTTACAAGTTCAATGAGGGTGTCTTGGTGTTTATTGGAATGCTGCTCTTAATGCAGTTTACTCTTCAATCGTATTTCCGCGAGTCCCTCCAAAGCCAGATTGCATAAGCCCATGAACCAGTTCGAGCACGAGCAGTTACCCTTAAATCTACAGATAGAGGAGACGCGTCAATCTCAGCGCCTCCCAATCTAACATTGACAACTTACTGACTCTTCCTATACCGTTCAAGTGCTACTACGTAAGTTGAAGGACGTGAAAGTCTTCCTCTTGGTGAGAGGTGGGCGTTATTGAAGACCGAATTCCGGCCTCTGAACACCTGCATGTCTCCCTTGTAGCCCGCTTTCAACGGTTTCAAACACGGGCGCCGTACGAGGAGCCTTGCCTAGGAAAAAAAATTGATGATGCCTGCCTGTCACGGGCATGAATCGACCAGCGAACCCAAAATCACGACGGATAATCGCCCAGACACCATCGCACACGGGTATCATAAGAGAGGAGACAGTCGCCCTCCGCCAGCTTTTAGGATACGGACGCTCCACGGAAGCTTCGCTGCGTCTTAATGTCCCGGAACTCGGCACCAACCTGCCGGGTTCGTCCATGCGGGACGTGCTCCTCGTCGGTCTTGACGTCGATACGTTTCAAGGATACGGCGAACTCATTCCGGACCAGCAACTCCACGTTGGTATCTCAATTCTCGACACCCGACGCCTCCATGAATTGCTCGTTTCTTCCTCATGTGAGGGCGAGCTTGCGACAGCGATGGACTCGTACCAGTTGACCATCGGGTCTTCGGGGTACTGTCGGCGGGCACGCAATAACTTCCTATTTGGACAGTCCAAGTCAGCAGCGAGCATATCTGAGCTGAAGTCCGAGCTTGAGCATCTCGTCGAGGGTAGGGACATCATTCTCGTGTTTCACGGCGCCAACTCTGACCTCAAGATGCTCCGGCACCTCAATATCGACCTTCGACCCCTATACATCATCGACACGAACAAGGCAGCCCAATATCCCCTCCAACTATGGTACCGCTACGGCCTCGAGAAACTCCTCGATGTCCTCGAAATCCCCTACGCTTTGCTTCACGCTTCCGGAAACGATGCCCGGTTCTGCCTACAGGCACTTCTCATGCTTGCTGTTAAGGACGCCGAGATGAGTCAACCGGGTGCTACTGCTGACGACGCCCTCTTGCGACTGCTTGAGGGCATTTCCCAAGCTCCGCGGCCTTCGACACGAGGGGAGATCCAAGCCGCTCTTGCTCCGGCTAGACTGGCGGCAAAGGAGGTAAAGGCGGCCTCGGCAGCGAGGAGGAAGCAGAGGCGGGCGGCCAGAAAGGAACGGAGAAGATTAGAGCGCGAGGGTAGGGAGGATGTCGCGGAGGAGTCGGATACTGAGGAGCCGAATAATTCGGGAGGGTGACTCTCCTCTCAGGCACCACCTAGACCCTCTCGAAACACAACGTGGCGCCAAGAGAGCTGATGGGACCAGGCCAGACACTGTCGTCCGGATGTGCTAATACACCCTCGTCCGAGCCCTTAACGAGGAGGAAGGACCAAGTGCGGAAAGACGGCCTCGTCCTATGCATCCGATTCAGGACCAAGTCATACGAGCCTGTGCCTGAACCGCGCATGTTGCCTGTCCTTGACGACGAGGAAGGACCAACTGCGGAAGCGGGACTCGTCCTACACTTCCTTAGGGCCGAGTCACACGGGTTTGTGCACGATCCCGCGTGGGTTCCTGTCCCCGAGCAAGAGACTGCGCCTGGAGATCAGCGGCGAGGACTGCACACACTACTCGTTCTCCGCGGTTGAGCCGCGCCGTGGCGTACGTGGCGGACGTTAGTGGAGGCGTTCAATGTCTCTTTGAGCTAGGGTTACCCAACAGGGAGCACTTTTTCAGGGTATCGAAGAACTAGATGGAGCCGTTTGCTATCTCAAGATTTTCCCCCACGAAGCCATATCCGAGGCTAATTGTGGTGCTCTATCGGACTGACCTTTAGAGCCAGACTTAGGTAGGAAGGCTAATCGGGTTTATATTCGCAAATGGGGGCATCTGCTACCAGGTTCTGCTTTGATCCTTCTTATCTCATGCTCATTCACCCTGCTGCTGTCTCTGCAGTCCCTTTTTATTAATATCTCGAATTTAATGCGCTCTACTGTCGATATGTTGCATGTCTGCGTAAGTGTATATAGAGGACTTTTACTCTATTGACACACTGAAAGTCAATTATGCATTATAACACCCGCCCGAATGCCGTCGAGAACCGGTGACCCCTTGGCTGTGTGCAGTGAACTGTTGTCTGTATGTCTGCTGGCGCCCGCCCCGCCTCGCTGCCCCACGCCCAACATGCCGCCCTCAGCCCTCTCAGTTGAACCTTAACACACACCCAAACCTACATCGGAACTAGGTCGCTAGGTACCGCCCCGTGCCCCGCGCAGCAAATGGCGATTGCGCTAGGCCTGCGACCATACCTTGACGCACAGCGTTTCGAAACCGAGCCCCCACTTGTTAGTCTTTTGATGCTCTTAACATCTGTTTCCTGGTCTCTGGACTTGTACCAGTTTGAGGTGGGCGAATACAGTGTACTTTGGTACCAGAATCGAGGCTGACTTAGGGTTCTGGAATTAGCACCCCTTTGCCCCCCAAAAATGGCAATCTGGACAGGTGCACACGGGTTATCACTGTGATGTTAGCGTCGAGCCAGGAGCGGGCGGGGTGGAGTGGCTACCAGCTCCATGTCCTCATGCTCGTCCTCCCTCGTCATTCCAAGGTCGGAGCTCGCCCTGGCCAGAGGCGGGGTCATCGTCACGTGAATAAAAATTGCGATGCAAAAGCCCAAGACCAATTTCCCAACCTTGTCCCATTCAAAAACCCCAAGCTCAAACATAAAAATCTCTGACTTCTTCTTCCTTCCCACGAGAACTTCTCCCGCCTCTCGGCCAAGGATAGAAATATCCTTGAGAAATAATATCTCCTCCTCCTCCAGGTGTCTGAGGCTGGCCTTTCCAGCCTAGACAAGCCAACACGGCCACCCAACCCTTCTTCTCTTCCTTCACTTCTTTCACCATCCCTTTTACCCCTCGTGCAGCTTGGTCTGCCTTTGTCCCTAGGACATCCTCCTCCATCAGGCATACCACCGTTGTCTACATTACATCTCGTGGCTACGCGAAAAGAGGAGGCAGAATGGCTCCCAAGAAGGCCGCCGTCGAAGAGAAGATCCTCCTGGGCAGGCCCGGAAACAACTTGAAGAGTGGAATCGTGCGTGCCGCCGCTACCTCGCCGGTGGCCTGGATCCCCAAGCTCACAACACCCAATGCTTAGGTCGGCCTCGCCAACGTCGGAAAGTCAACACTCTTCCAGGCCATTACCAAGTCCAACCTAGGTAACCCGGCCGTGAGTCTACTCCCCCCCTCTCGGCGGTCCACCCGCTCCTCGACCACACAGCCGCTAATGGCCGCTGCAGAACTTCCCCTATGCCACCATCGAACCCGAGGAGGCTCGCGTCATCGTACCCGATGATCGCTATGACTGGCTCTGCGAGAAGTACAAGCCCAAGTCTAGGGTCCCAGCCAACCTCACTGTCTATGACATTGCTGGTCTGACCCGTGGTGCGTCTACTGGTGCGGGTCTCGGCAACGCCTTCTTGTCGCACATCCGCGCTGTCGATGCCATCTTCCAGGTCGTGCGATGCTTCGACGACGCCGAGATCATCCACGTTGAGGGTGACGTCAACCCCACTCGCGACCTGGACATTATCTCGGAGGAGCTCCGACTGAAGGATATCGAGTTCGTCGAAAAGTCGCTCGAGGCCCAGAAGAAGAAGACTCGGGTCGGCGGCCAGAGTCTTGCGCAGAAGACGGCGATGCAGGAGCAGGCTACTATTGAGAAGGTACTAGCCTGGCTGAAGGACGGCAACGACGTCCGAAAGGGCGTCTGGGGTCCCAAGGAGGTACGTACTGCAGACTCTGCAACTTTATTTTTTGGTTCCTTTTCTCCTTCTGCACCAACAACGGACTTCCCAAATGATGACAAAGGGTCGAGAGACCCGAATCTAATCCCAGCTCTTCGAATGCCTTTTTAACGCATTGGCTTCCTGTGATAAAACCATACTCTGATTTATTCCGTTTTCAACATCTGTCGCTTTGTTTGATATCATTCATTGTCAAGCAGCCGGCGCTAACAGCAAGTTCCTAGGTCGAGCTAATTAACTCCCTCCTTCTGCTGACTGCCAAACCTGTCGTCTACCTCGTCAACCTTTCTGAGCGCGACTTCGTCCGCAAGAAGAACAAGCACCTTCCCAAGATCGCCGAGTGGATCAAGGCGAACGCCGGAGGCGACCCTATCATCCCCATATCCGTCTCGTACGAGGAGCGCCTCACGGGCTTCGAGACCGAGGCCGAGTCGCTTGCGGAGCAGAAGGAAGTCGGCGCGGAGTCCGTCATCCCCAAGCTCATCGTCACGATGCGCAAGGTCCTCAACCTCGGGAGCTTCTTCACCACCGGTACCGACGAGGTCCGGCAGTGGACCATCCGGAACGGGACCAAGGCGCCACAGGCTGCTGGTGTCATCCACGGCGACTTCGAGAAGACCTTTATCCAGGCCATTGTCTACAACTTCAGCGTGCTGAAGGAGCTCGGCGATGAGAGCGAGGTCAGGGCGAAGGGCAAGGTGATGACCAAGGGCAAGGACTACGTGGTCGAGGATGGAGATATCCTGCTGATCAAGGCGGGTGCCGCCAAGGGCTAGATGATTATAATGATATAGACGTCGTCCTTCCGCCAGCTTTTTGCATCATTTTCGTAACCGTGATACCGTGATGGTGCTCCGAGAGCAGTCGTGCTGTGTACACCCATGATAGTGATCTTGATGAGAGCAGGCATGCTGTATGAACATGATGGATGAACAGTTAAGTAGGTGCATTGTTATGCCAACTGGCAGACATCATGCACAAATCAAGAGCACACTGATTTCAGCTACGCATAGACACCCCAGGAGACACCACAAGTTTAGCTACAGATGGACAGGACAGATGGCTAGGGAGCATTGAGAGTTGAATAGCCCTTCGCGTCTAGCCATGGTCAGAAACGGGAAGAGAAGGAGGAAGAGAGAGATGAAGAATATGTATGAAAGTTTCAAAAAAAAATGGTTAATTACACTGAATTCGACTAAGAACCACCCCTTACCACCCTATCCCATTACATTCCTCTTGCTCACCCCGTTACGAATATAAGATTAATTTGTCGAGAGACGAGAAAGGACATTCCACGATAAAGAAAGGAGGGAGTTGGGCCTGCCCCCTCTCACCCTTTCCTCGCGCCGTCGCATTTCTCGTTCCCATCATGGTCCCGTTTTCCGTTATATTCCCGTGTCCCGTAACACCGTTCCCTTGACTCCCGATACTCCCCTGTTTACATGTTCATCCCGTTCCCTCCTCCAAGTTTCGAACCTCATAACTTAGCAGGCGGAATACCTGACGCCCCTCTTCCCCAGCTCCTTCCTCCCCACTGCGTCCTCGGGCATGACCCACCCCCTTGCCCTCTTCGCCTCCCTCTTCTCCGCCAGCTGCGGCTTGGGCATCCAGTCGTCCCTGGGCATGGCCTTCCTCCTCGTCCCCTCGGCCGGCGCGCCGATGTCGCTCTTCCAGGTCGGGTACGCACCCGGAGCCATGGTGTGCACGTCGTCGGAAGCGAGCATGCAGAGCCCCCAGAGCGCTAGGCAGGCGGGCATCTCGGCCTCGCCGTCCATCATGGCCTCGAGGTCGAAGTCGGCGCCGCTGTCGCGGCCGGCGAGCTGGATGGAGGTAACCTCCATGTGTCCGAAGTGGGGCGTCGCCTCCGTGCCGTTGCGGACGATGACGAGCTCGATCTCGGTGAGGATGAAGCCGTAGCGGCACGAGTGCTCGCGCATGACGTGGTGCAGGGCCGCGAGGCCGCGGAGGTACTCCACGCGCTTGACGTTCCCCTCGACGCGCATCCCCGTGTTGAACCTGTCGAAGGAGCGGACGAGGCCGACGACACGCGCGGTGGGCTTGCCGCCGAAGATGGCGGCGGCCGAGGCGCTCTCGCCGGGCCCGTTGGCGACGAAGACGAGGTCGCTGGAGGCCGAGGCCGAGGCGGGCTTGGGGGCGACGGAGAGGTGGAGGGGCCGGGTGGAGGAGACGGCGAGGGCGGCGTTGAGCTTGGGGAGGTAGTGCTGGGCGTAGATGGCGTGGAGGGCGGCCTCGGTCTCCGGGTGGCGGGTGGAGGGGGCGGCGGGGGTGGGGAGGAGGGGGAGGGCGACGGGGCAGGTCAGGAGGGTGGTGGCGCCGGGGAGGGAGAGGACGGTGGTGGAGTTGAAGGTGGTCCAGGGGCGGACCTGGCGGACGTCCCACCAGAAGTGACGGGCGTTGGGGTCGCGGTGGTGGTAGGAGATGGTGCGGACGAGCGAGGGCGCCGGGTTGGCGGCCGCGAGGTAGGAGAGGAGCGTCGTGGTGGGCGTCGGCTCGGGCGAGTAGGAGAGGGGCGAGGCGGACCGGGGTGCGTAGTCGGCGGGCCCGGAGGCGGAGTACATGGTGTAGCCGCTGTCGGACTGCGACGAGGCCTGGGAGGTGGTGGTGGCGGGGAGGTAGGTGGGCATCTGGCGGTAGGTCGGGAAGCCGTAGCGCCCGATCAGGCCGTCGTCGACGCCGCAGGAGGCGGAGCGGACGGGAGGCTCCGGGGTCGGGGTGCCATTGGGGGTGGTGAAGGTGGCGGGGGAGCAGAGGAGGGACTGCGAGCGGGTGTGTCCCTCGAAGCGGTGGTCCTCAAACTGGTGGTGCTCCTCGGGCTGAGGCGTCTGCTGCTGCTGCTGCTGCTGCTGGGGAACAAACGGCACGGCAAAGTTGAGAGTCTCAGGGTTGGTGAAGCTCCTAGCGTGGCTCTTCCGGACAGCGGCGGCGGCCGGCTTGCGCGCCGGGCAGGGAGAGGCGGACTTCCTGATCCTCTTCTTGGCGGGTGCCGCAGGGCCGGCGGCTGGGCCTGCGGATCCGATAGCCTGGTCCTGAGAGCGGATCTTGGGGAGCAGGATGGGCCCGTGGTGGCGGACGGGGGGCGAGGCGCGCGGCGGGGTGGTCATGCGGGTGGAGAGCGAGTCCGCGGTGGAGGCGGCGGAGGAGACGACAGAGTAGACGGAGCCGCGGGAACTGGAGCGGGCGTGGCCGGGGTTGTAGGGCAGCTGGAGGAGGGACGAGTCGAAGGAGAAGTCGGGAGCGGCGGGCTCGCACGACGGGAAGGTGAAGCCGAACGCGACATCCGCTGCCAGACTGTTGCGTGTGCGTGTTAGTGGGTATATTATATGAGATATAAGAAAGAGTATGGGGCGTTCTTACGTGGACATCTTGGGCGGTTTGAGTAGGTGGGTCTACTGGGAGGAAAAGCTCGGATTATGATTATGAAGGTTTCGTGATCAAGTTCAACTCGTGTCACGGAGGAAAGCCTGTTTCCTGAAGCACAGCTTTTTTTGGTGGAGAGCTTGTTGGATCAACAACGGGGAGTGTAATAGCTTTTGGGGGGGTTGGGACACCAGTTCCTCTTAGTTTGGAAGGGGGAAAGAAGGGAAGAGAGAGAATGGGTGGATGGGAAGAGAAAAAGAGAGGTGAGCTTCCCAAGAACGGAACTGTTGATGGAGGAGGTGGTGGGGGATGAGACGAGGAGAACGAGTTTGGATGGATGAGAGGGAACGAAGGGGATTCTTATCCTTGAGCGATTCGGGCCCGGATGATGGTCTGGTGTGGAGTAGGGAAAGCAGGATCAGTACGAGTACGAGTATTATGACATGCCCGGAATCAGGAAGGGGTGGGGGGGTCCCCAATCCCGGATCCGGGCATGGGCCAGCCCAAGCTGTCGAGCCAGGGAGACGGGGGTGTTCGCGGTTCTTCGCGTTCAACGGAGTGAGAAGGGGGGGGCGTGTTCCATCGTCAATCTCCCACGGCTTCACCCCCCGTGGCGCGAGTCTCCACACGGGCGAACAGGCGACAGGCGCAAGAGAGATATGCCCGTCGTCCCATGATGCGTCGCCGAGGAAAAGAGAAGAGCGGGAGTAGTCCAAGGGGGGTGCGTGTAAGCAGGGAGTGTAATACTCCAAGCCTTCAAAAATCCGAAACACGAGCTAGAGGAGCTTGGAATCGGGTATCAGCAGGGCAAGAAGGGGATTACGGGGTCGTCGTCTGGAGAGGGGAGCTCTTCTCAGGTCTCGTTGGTCGTTGTTTGGGCCTCGAAAAGGTCGGGGCAAGTGGAAGGTGCATCGACTGACTTGTCGTGGACTGGATGTTCGACATGGGGGGGGTGTCAGGTACCCAGGTACCGAGGGGTGGGTACAAAGTAAAGTGGTGGGGCAGCTATGGATTGGAGCTCAGTCGCCCGAGTATGCACTGTATAATTACACTGTTGCAGCAGGTGTCTTCTTGCCGCCACTATCACAGTGAGAAGTGGAGCTTGTGACGCACTGGATGATCTTCCTACCCGCCGTACCACTCACCACGAGCTCGCTTTTCCCCCCACACCGCTGCCTCAATCTTTCAATTCTGGGGTTTCCCTCGTCCATGCACCTCTGAGCACTCTCACTGGCCCACCGCCGAAATGCCATGCCGCCCGACATCCGCCGACACCCCCCTCTATGCACCTACACCCCCCTGGCTAGCCATGCCCTTGCCTCTGGGCCAGTCCTGCGGCCTCTTGAGTCATTTTTAGATACACGTAACTCTGCACTAGTGACGAAAAAAGGGTCCCTTCCTCCCCCGCTGCCTGCCTAAGGGAGCGAATATGCAGGAAGGCGGGGGAGGGAAGACGGGACTGGGACTATTGCCTGCCGCGAAAAAGGAGAAGAGAGAGGAAGCTTTTCCGACGCGATTGCGGTCCGACGCGGGGAGAAGAAGCAGAGGTGCCCGACGCGACGCATCGGGAATCTCGAGTCGTGTGCCGTGTTCGAGTTCGAACTCGAGTACGAGATGGATCGTTTTTTTTCGCGCGACGACGTGGCGAAGGGGGGGGAGTAGAAGTCGGCAGATTTGTTTCGAAACAAAATCTCCTAAACGAGGAAAAGAGGAACTAGAGCGATGGTGGTGATTTCCTTCTCAGTCCTTCGCGGATGGCGTTGCCCGATCCGTCGGAGTGATCTGGGTTCTCCCCCATTCTCCCACCACTTCTTTCCCTCTCCCCCGCCGCCACGTATAAGTGGGCAGATCTGCATGGACTCCGTGCTTTGTGCTTCGTATGCTGCCGGCAGGTATGGCAACATATTCTTCGTTCTCCCGTTCTCCCCGATCCCGCTCCGCTCCTCTCTACTGACCTATGTTCCCCCTTCGCTTCTCTTCCTTCACTTACAGCAATTCTCCCCCGAAGTCGGTTGCGCATTACATATCTTCTTCGGTTCTTCGGGTACCAAGACGGAAGAATAAGGAAATCTCCAAGCGCCTTACCCGGATGGCATGACATCGGCACACGCCCCGGATAGACACCCCCCTGTTGCTTCTTCCTTTTTCTTCCCGCTCCCTCTAGCTCTCCCATTCTTCGGCGATAAAAGTAACTGGTATGAGCGCCAACAGACTAGATTACTGGGGTCCCCTGGGAAATTACGGGTACGACAGGGAAGGAAATGCCACCCCACGAGGAATAAAAAAAGAAATAAAATAAAAACTAAATAATCTTCATCGCCCGTGCCGGGAAGCGAAGCGAAGCGGGTCGTCGCTTGGGCGGTTACAGGTTCTGGGCGGCTACGCGGGGTGGTGTGTGTGTCTGTGTACCTGTCTCACATACTCTCTGTGTGCGTGTACAAGTATGTGTCGTAGTGTACGAGTATTACTCGTAATACACTCAGCCTCCATCGTGGGGCTGGCTCGTACCATACCACCCTCTTCTTCCTCTCTGCTCCAATCTCAGTCCCTCATCGCATCCCACCACCTTATTAGTGATCTTTGTTTTACACATCTTACGATGATAGCGCAGAACGCCTGCCGTGACACCCGGCCTTCCCCCCCCTTGCATGCCTCCCCAAACACGTGCGTGCTACGTATTCTATTCAGATGAGGGAAACTAAATAAAAATGTAAAGGAAAAAAAGAAAAGAAATGTGCTGCTGTGGTCGGTGAGGCGAGGGAGCGGTGTGAAACCCAACGGTCTCAATGCCGAACCGAACCGCCCGGTGAAAGGACCTGGGGGAATGCCGGGCGGCTGTCGACACTTTGCTACATAGTCAGTTAAGCTACGTAGCTACGATAGCTGGGCTGGGCTGGCGTACGCTGCTATTTTGGAAACAGCGAAACCTGAGACCGGCCGTTCCCGAAGGTCGGTCGGTCGGGGGGAAGGCCCTGAATCCGGTTCCGTATTAGCGGCCCTGAGGCTGTCATGTTTGACGTTCGGTCTCTGTCTCAGACCGAGGGAAGGCAGCGCAGCGCAAAAAAAAAAAGAGTGTAAGGGCCGCCTGAACCTACGCCTGCCCGTAATTGTTACGGCCGTTATTAGACGCTTGGTCTGAACAATGCGTAAGCCCTACTACGTTACTAAACGAGTTACTACCCCGTACTCCAGCCTATTAATACACGGCGGCCTCCGTCCCAGAGTTTTAGATTTGCGCTGAAAAGTGAAGGAAATAACCGCCCTGCGCAATCCCTCTCATCTCGCCCGGATTGCGTACGCTCGCTCATACTCGGATATGTGGGCAGATCAGATGGGCCTCGTACTCGGCCGGGGCTAGCTAGCTGAGTAGCATAGCGATGGATGGGTATAAGCCACAGGGCGAGTTACGTATGCAAATAGGTTCTCATCCATTTTCTCATCCGTCTCTTCGTCCCTCGACACTCCTATAGGCCAGCCCTGGACATAACTCCATCTCTCCGTCCCCACGAAACACTCCCATTGGATATAACCCCAGCGTTTAAACAAAATCGAGATCAAGTCAGTCGGTCTCTCAGATTTGTGTACGCCCCTCTCACGGGATCAAAGAAAGTCACTCGCTTCTGTCGAGGGGACGGACAGCCGCGCAGAGTCTCAAAACCAGCGCTTAAGGAGATTATGGGTTCCACGGTCCTCTGAGCGCACACCCCGGTCAGTCTTCGAATCATACCGCCCGGTTCGGGGGTTGTCTGATTCCCTTGTGGGGCGGCGGCTCTCCTCTCTCTCTCTTCCCTGGCGCTCGGCGTAATAATACGAAAGTAGTAGCTAATAATACATACCTAGTCTCAGCAGGCGCTGGTTACGTTACCCACTCCAGCCGAAGGAAGGGGGTCTCAGCACAGCCTCCAAGGTCCCTTCCGTGTCCCCACAACACGCTCTGGGCGCGTAAATACAAATGCGGCGCCACGGCAGGAGGCACGTAACACGGTCCCGTTTCCTGGAGATCCCTGCCCGCAGCGATCTGATTGGCCCGTTGTTCACCCGGCGCGCAAATCTCCCGACGCGCCAGGATTTAGGTTTGCGGATGGACCAATGGGAGTGCGGACCGGGGGTGTAGTTGAGTTTTCTTTTCGCGCCGGGCGCCAGAGTCGAGGTGGGGACTTACATATTCATGGCGCGCGGTGGTCCGTGTTCAGAGTTGCAACGCGGGATTGGGAAGGAAGCCTAGAAAATCTCCACGCGGCGGGAAGAAGAAGAAGAAGCCCGTGCCCGTGTCCCGTGCCCGCTCCCCGTGCTTTCTGCATGCCCGTGCCTTGGCGGGAAGTTGATCGCCTCGCGCGCCGATATGCCCGCGATTGGCGTCGTCGGACGAGCTGGGATCACCCCGATCCTTGCAGCGTATCCCTGTTTTGGGAACGGACAGGATCGATGATGGACCTTTTTTTCCGGACAAGGTAAATATTCGGCCTTACCTTGTACTTGCATAGGCGCCGCCGGGTTCGGGTGATACTGATGCAGAGAGTCTCTTTTTGTCTCATGCATTTCCCGGCTTGCTCGTATCCTGCCTTTTGCCTCATCGGCGGAGACTCGTCGCAGCCGAAGGATTGATTCTACTGTCAAAGCCCCGCTCCGAGAGGTCTGTACTCGAGTATGCAATGTTAACCCACTCCCCCTCTATCTGTGCATGTTGTAAACGAGGAATTATGGAGATGGCCCAATGGCAAAAATATGCTCGACTTTGCAGTTCCGTGGATGATCTGCGAGGTAGAGCTACGAGTCGGAGCAGCTATCCAGTCTACCTCACACACTCTCTCTCCTCTCCGCCATTAACCCATCTACGGTGCCCGCATCAAGCAACGCCACCCATTTGCGCCTCCAAGTAATTCTCTTAGTCCTTATCTCGATAGCTCCTCTCTCACTCACGCAAGTCGAAGCGAGAATGTCTAATACACTCAGACCAAGAACCGAACATTCCCGCCAAGAGCTCAAAGCTGCAGTGCAACTCTAGAAAGCCCCGCACAGATAGCACCTCTACTCGATGCTCTCCCCCCCCCCCCCTCTTCCTAGCTTTCCCCGCCGCCAACCCCACCACACCACACTAACACCAACCTGCATGAAGAACACGAAAAAGAATGCGCACCACTAGAAGCGCGCCGTTTCTCGAAGGTCGAATCGCGTGCTTGTTCGAGAATCACGCTTCCGAGCATCGCGTCTTCGAGCATCACGTCTTCAACCATTACATGTACCTCTTCAACCATTACACGTAGTCTTCGAGCATCGCGCCTTCAAGCATCACACCTTCGATCATCGCGTCTTCGAGCTTTTCGTTCGCGATCAGTCAACCTCACCGCATCCTCGACACCGCCCCTCGACGACGACACACAGCACACAGCACGCGACACACTACGAGCACGCACACGACACACACGAGAAAATGTGTATTTCGCCTCTATTTCCCTTCCCAACGCTTCAAACCCGCTTGAAAAAAAAACAACCACCATCTTACAACTGCCGAAATCAATTCCCCCCCTACCCCCCCCTTTTCAAAATCACCCACCTCACCGTGACTCACTCACACACACACACTCACCCACCCTCCCTCAAACACCTCAGCGCCCTCCTCAAGCCCTCCAACCTAGCCCTCTCGCCCACCACCATCCCCCTCGCAAACTCCCTCACCGCCCTCCTCCCCATCCTCTCCCTCCCGTCCTGCCACCCCGCCAGCTCCCCCGCCACCACGCCCCTCACGAACCCCAGCTCCCTCGCCAGGTCCTCCGCCGCCTCCCGCGACCTCCGCGCCTTCTCCCCCCTCTCCTCGCTCGTCTTCTGCGCCTGTTTCGCATCCTCCAGCAGCCCCAGCGGCCACCGCGCCGGCCGCCCCACGCTGCTGTAGTTCCGCTCCATCGTCTTCCGCGCCGCCCGGATCTGCGCGATGAGCGTCGGCGGCCGCGAGAGAGCCGAGAGCAGCGCCGTCACCGTAGACTGCTGCGCCAGGAGCGCCGAGTGCAGCGTCGCGTGCGGGCTGCTCTGCGACGGCTCGAGGCACCGTGTCCACATCTCCAGCGCGGCCTTGTAGGGCCGGGGGAGGAACTCGAGCGTGCAGACCGCGCGCCGGAGGAGTCGTGACGCGTCGTAGAGGTCTAATTCCCAAAGTAAACTCGTATTAGCAATCATCACACTATGCATGAAACTTCACCCCATGTATGACGTAGGGAAGGGTGGGGGGGCATAGATAGTCCCGGTGAAAAAGGAAACGAAACGGACAAACGACAGCCCGTCGTTCGGACAAAGGGTACACTCACCTGCGGCAGCCACCCCGGCCCGGTTCACCCTCCTCGTCACGCTCCTCGTCGAGTGGCTCACGGACCTCACCGTCTCCCTCGCGTAGTCCACGAACTGCTCCACGTCCCCCACGTTCTCCACCGGCTCCATCTCGTCGCGTATCTTCTCCCTCAGCGCCTCCGCCTTCAGCTTCGCCCTCTTGCCCATCATGTCCAGCCGGATCTCCGGCACCAGAAAGAACTCCCACAGCGTCTCGTGCGCCGCGAACGTCGGGTGCGCCAGCATGATGCGCATGAACCAGTCCGCCCGCGCCTGTATGTCCCTCAGCATCGCCCGCGACGGCTTCGACGGGATCTGGAACGGCGACCGCGCCACCCCGACCGGCGGGATCCACGAGGACGGGTTCTCCACCGCCAGGAGCGCCGCCAGACCCTCAAAGTCCGTCAGAGACCGCCGGCACGTCGTCACCGTGAAGCTGCTCCCGTCCCCCGTCGGCACCGCCGACTTGAGCACGAGCCGCACCGTGCCGTCCTCCACGAAGAACGCACGCACCACCCCCGTGATCCGCCCGTCCGCGTCGGGAACGCGGCTGAACAGCGCCAGGTCGTCGATCTTGTTCCTGATCTCGTCGTCCTTGGCCAGCTCCACCGCCGTGAGCCCCCGGAGCTCTCGCGCCGCCAGGTCCACCCGCGGGTCGCTGACCAGCATCCGCACCAGGTCGTACCGCCCGTACTTGCTCGCGAGCATCAGCGGCGTGAACTTCCGGTCGTTCGTGGCGTTGACGTCGACGTCGCACCTCTGCAGGATGTGTAGCACCAGTAGCGGGTCCGTCACGATGTGTAGTAGAGTGTTCCCCTTGTTGTCCACGTGGTCGTCGACATGGAGAGGCTCGCCGTCCCCCTGCGCCTTCTGCGCCGTGTCCAGGCCCGCGGCAACCATGCTGCTGTAGTTCTCCTGGTCGTAGGACCGGCAGAGCGCGAACAGGGGCGTCTGCCCGTTCTTGTCCCGCTGCCGCCAGGGAATCCAGTTGCCGACCACGTCTATTAACTCTGGCACGTGGAAGAGGTAGTGGCCCACGCTGCGGCCCCAGATGTCCTGTTTCGCAAAGTACCTGGCCACCTGCTCGCTCGTCGCCGAGGACGTGACCAAGTCGAGTATCATCTTGATGATCCTCCGGTCGCCACACTGGACGGCATAGCAGAGGAGTGTGGTGTCCTCGTTGTTGGCGTCTTCAAGGATGAAAGGTAGGGGGTAGTGCTGCGATAACGAGAGGAGATACTGAACCATCTCCACCTGGCTTGAACCTATTGCCATCATGAGGACGGACTCGCCAAAGCTGTTGTGAGTCTGCGATAGCCGCTCAACTGATAGATCCGCCTCCATGGCGCTCCCTATCGATCCGAAGCTCGTCGCCCTTGAGCGAAACGAGATCTCCGAACTGCTAGACAAACTCCGCGTGTCCATCGTCACCCTCTTCAGGCGCTGTGCAGGGGGCTGGTAAGTCTCGTAGGGCGGGGTGTCTTCACCCGCCCCCGACTGGAACGGGAAGACGTGGCTAAGCCCTGTTCCGCGGGAGAAGTGTTCAGACAGCGTCAAGGACGTCGAAGGCCGCCTCGGCACGTTCGCCACGCTCCCCGAGGTTGAGGCTCGGCGGCTAGACCTTGAAGACTGGAAAGATAAAACGAGGTGCTCCGCCTCCTTGTCCTCGTCGTCATCGTCGTCGTCAATGACATTCGAGGTAGGCTCCATGATCTCCTTTAGCGTCTCGAGCAAGCCCCCGGACGCTGCGTCCCACAGGGCCTTGTTGCGGCGGCTCGCCTTCCGAAGCGCGCCCGAGTCCAGCGCGAGGTACGAGAGAACAGCCTCAAAGGTACTCAGTGCGTACCCAGCCTCCCCGGTGTCGATGTCCTCGATGAATACGAAGTGCCGTATGTATGCGAATCGGGCCTGGAGGTTCTTGACCTGCGCACGTATCACCACGAATAACAGCAGCGACACGAGTGTGTCGGCGTTGATCGTGAGCAGGGGCTTCTCGGATGCGGCGTCCGACTCGACTGTGATCTCCTCTGGCCGACTCTCGACAACGCTGGTGACTGTTTTTATGGTAGATACCAGCAGGGATAGCATCTCCTGCGGACTCCTGGCGTTACCCATCTTCCCGAACTCCTCCACGGCTCTCTCTATCTGGATGACGAGGTCGTGCTTGCCCTTGACGCCCCCCTGTATCACGATTCCGAGCTGCGAGACGTCGATGAAAACCATTTGCCGTATCTTGCTCTCCAGCTCCAGGTCGTGGGGCCGCTTCAGGGCGCAGAGCTTCGGAAACAGGAGGTGGTGGACGTTCTCGGTAATGTATCGCTCGAGGAGCTTCTCCACCACGGCGCCTGTCAGGTCGGTGGTGGCGGCCAGCATGGACAGCTGCGATTTCTCGACGCTCTGGAAGATGTCGATGGCCGCGGTTATGGCGCTCTCCAACGTCGCCCTCATGACATCTTCTTCGTCCTCGGCGAAGAAGTCCTCCTCCACGAGGAGACCGTCGTTGCTCCGGCTAGACCCGGGCCTCCCTGAAGCTACAGGGCGCATACTATTTGACCGCGCTTTCTTCATGGCCTCGGTAATCGGTCCTTCCGGCTCGGGATCCGGTATATTCGTGTCGGAAGGGAGGGGAGGGAGGGGGCGTTCAAAGGCGGTGTTGAAGTCCCTGAACAGCCTCTCTAGCCCCGGTTGCATGTGTCTTGCGATGAGTGGGAAGTGGTTCAGGAGGTCGTGGAAGTACTTGATCTCCTTCTTGCGACCGAGGGCCCCGCGTTCGCTAGATTCGGCAGGCGACTTCAGGCGCTGTTCGTCGGCGTTCTTCTTGCTGACGCCCTCCACGAGGATGGCGGGCTCGATGATGTCCTCCACCCAGGTCCCTATCAGGGGCTTTGATATGTAGTAAATCAACCATTGGCGCGGCTCGAGAGCATCGGAATACCATAGCACGTCGTGTAGTAGCTGTGCCTCGTTGGGCGCCCTGAAGCCTGCAGACAGTCCAACAGCCAGTTAGCCCGGGGGGGTGTTCTCTGCAAGAGGAATACGTAAATCAAGGAAAGCTCCCTTTTTGGGGCATATCCGCACCTTTATTGCTGTAGACGAAGCCGTCCTTCATGACTATACTCCTGCCGTTTATAGTCGAGTACTGCTTCGCCTTGCCCCTTATCTCGCGAAGATTCGGCACCGGCTCCGGGGCGGCCCCGTTGACGCCAGCGCCGGGGATCCGGATGACATGGCTGGCTATGAACTCCTCCGAGAGGAGGATCTCGGGGGCGCTGGCGCCGGTCTCGGATTCGTGGTGGGTGAGGAGCACATCGACGGTCGGGACGAGTAGGATGTGCTGGTGGGTCTGGGCACACTGGGCGGGGAGAGGGCTTTTGAAGAAGGCGCCCAGGAAAGGGTTTAGGGGAAGCATCGGGGCTTCATTCGGCGGTCGCGGAGACAATCGACGGGTGGTGTTTTCGTCGGCGGAGGGGGTCGGGTCGAGCGGATGCTCAAGGTCGCGAGGTTGGGCGCGGGGCCCGGGAACGGAACTTGCGATACCGTGGCGTCCTGAGATGACGTCGGGTAGGTACGCGGCGGGCTTGCGAATTGGTGCGGGGCCAATGTCAAGGCCTGGTGTGCAGGAGGATGACCCGGTGTCTCTATATGGAGACGCAAGATAGCTCTATCAAAACATCGACGTCGAGATGTGGTTGTCCAAGAGATCGTATCGCGAGTCGGTGATGGTGTCAGATTCGATCGCATTCACTCTCTGTCGCATACGAACCTCAGGAGGTTTCTAGGCAGAAGATAAGGAAGGCGTCGAAAGGGTTCCGCGAACACGGACTGAGTCAAGCGCGCCGTCGGGGTCCTTCTGGTCGAGTTGGATATGCTGCCATCAGTTTACTTCGTGATCCTGGCGATTGATCTCAATCTGCGAGGGAAGCGCCCTGATCAGGATTCCAGTTCGCCGATAATGATAACTTACTCAGCTGTGCATCGTGGTGGACGACGATCCACAGGAGCTGCAGCTTGGGAGTATGGGGTAGAGCTGGCATGTGAGTGGTCCGTGCTTATATCCCACGGACAGCTGTTGCCTGCTGTGAAAGGTATACTTGGAGAAGGGTCACTCTCCCCCCAACTTCCACTCCTACCTACCTACATTTCCTCCGACTTTCGCCTGCAATTGTAACAACAACCGTGTTTTCTCACCCCGTCTGCTTTCCATCTCGCAGGACACTAATTCCAAGAATGTTGTTTCTTTATGTATGGGTAGATGCAGGCTAGCACGGGCCCGCACGTTGGACACTGATGACGTACAAGTATGTCAGACGAAAACCGCTTCTCTCGTCGTTTTCTGGCCTCTATCCTACGGCAAGCCGAACCCTCCATGCAAGGGCTTCATGAGGACTATCCGTCAACAATAATTTTCAAATTATTCTCAGCGCCGGCCAGCCTGCTACCACCATCGTTTGTCGGATAGATATTCTCCTTCCGAGGCCTGAGGGCGATTCAAGCAACATGCCAGGTTATGTTAGTCGGGGAGCATCAATCTTCAAACGAGATATTTCATGAGCCGCAAATGCACAGTCTCATCGTCTTTGTTTATCATATAATATATCTCTCTGAGGAACAGGGTGAACGAGCCCACATTAATATGCTCGAAACCGCAAGGGAGCCAACCCTGTCGGCAGCCTACTATTACCCAACCTCTCTTCTCAGATCTGCACTGCTTTCACCCCGCAATGAAAGACTAATACCGATCGAGGCTATGTACATACTATGGGACATGGACCGCTCCCATACCACTCCCTCTTGGCGGACACGGAAACTTGGTACGGCCGCCCGCCTGGTGCGATCCAATTTATCCCGCCCGCATCCCGCGACGGACTCAGCCACCGTGGTCCGAGGGGGGGATCTCCGCTCCTCCATCGGGGCACGCGCCGAAAATGTGGGGCTCTCGCATATTGATATCCACTCCCTCCCCCAGCCCGTGTTCCAGAACTTGAGCCAGGATCGGAGGCCCGACGATGAGTGAGGTTACTCCCGACGCCGACCGCCTGCGGGATGAGTGACTCCTCTTCCGTGGGTTGATGTGTGCTTTTGGGTCCGTTGCCTTCTTCTAGCTAGTAGGGATAAGGGTAGTGTAGATGATCCCTATCTCCTCCCCAGATTCCTCCGCGATTTCGCCCACGTTCTGCTGAGTCCCGGGGCGACCGTATCGTCGGTTAATACCAGCCCGTCTTGGCCTTCTCGATCAACATGGTCTTTTACGCAATCTGGCTGCTAGAGCCTTCCTGCGTCGTGAGAGTAATGAAACATGCCCCGTCTCTTGGCTCACTCTTGGCTCCCCATTGCAATCTGGGGTACTCCCCTTGAATTGACCCATGCCGCAAGATCGAGTGCGTGTCCCCACATTCCTCCAAGAGCCAGTCATGCTGCCACCTATGATGCTTGTGTAAGTCAGTCTTAGTTAGGCAGGTACCCAGTCTTAAGTAGGTGCCATGGCCGCGATCCTGCAGGGGGGTTGAGATGTGGCTCCTCCCTCCCCATACCTTGGCATCATCATGGCACGTCTCTCGACCCTAGGAATCGGGCTACTATCCCACGCGGCCGGTCTCGCGCGAGGCTTCGAACCCCTATCCCACGGCGAAGCCGAGACGGCGGCGCTAACGGCCGGGCTCGGCCAGTGCGGACCCTTCCCCCCCGGCCCCCTCGAGAGGACCAACCCGACATGCGCCCCCTCCCTCATCGAAGACTTCGGAACCGACCCCGCCGACTGGCTCCCCTGGACGCACCGCCCCTACTGCGCGGACACACCCTACTGCGTCTTCACGAACGCCCACTTCCACGGCAACAACGGCATCAGTATCATCACCACCCCGGCCCTCGCCGCACACACCCTCGACACGATCGAGTCGACCTTCGCCTCGCCCTTCCGGCAGGCGTTCCTCGACCCCGAGGGCCGCCCCGCGTACGAGGTCAGGGACATCCCGGGGAAGGGCAAGGGCGCGGTGGCGGTCAGGACGATCCGCAAGGGGGAGAGGTTCATGGTCGACTACGCGGGCATCATCGCCGACACGGACTTCCCCGCGCAGCTGAAGATGGCGGACGGGAGGAAGCTGCTCGAGGCGGCGGTCGACCAGCTGCCGCGGATGGAGAAGATACGGGACCTCGCCAGGAGCACGGATACCCAGACGAGGGTCGTGGAGGATCTGCTAAGGACGAACTCGTTTGGGATGACGGTGGAGGAGCGGAACGTCATGGGGCTGTTCCCCGAGATCTCGGTGAGTTTAGTTTCGTTGTTCGGTTGGCAGATTGTGGAACAGCAAGGGATTTACTAACTAGAGCTGCAACAGAGAATGAACCATGCTTGTAACCCAAAGTGAGAAGCCCCCGGGGATCGTGCTGTCGGTGTTTACTTGCTAACGGTATGGGATGGGGTAGCATCTTCACGCGATTCTCGGAGAAGACATTCGCAATGACGGCCATGGCCATGCGTGACGTCGAACCGGGCGAAGAACTGACGATAAGTTGTACGGGACCTCTCCCTCCTCCTTCCCTTCTTCCCCT